>JAVYIG010014573.1:0-40788 GCA_035222895.1 Strongylocentrotus droebachiensis | reverse complement strand
TTCTCTCTCTCTCTCCCCTCTCTCTCTCTCTCCCTCTCTCTCCCACTCTCTCTCTCTCTCCCCCTCTCCCTCTCTCTTTCTCTTCCCTCCCCTTTCTCTCTCTCTCTCTCTCTCTCTCTCTCTCTCCCTCTCTCTTTCTCTATCTCTTGTTCTTCCTTATACCTTAGTCACACCAACGAGACCGACGCCGGACCGACAACAAACCGAACCAAAGATTGCATTACACCAAACGGCTCTGAGTCGGTCGGTTTTGGGTCGGGGTTTGGTGGTGTGACTGAGTTATGAAAGTTTCCAAAGCTAATGTTAAACAAAAAACATGTTCCATCATTCATAAAAAAAACATACAAAACACGAAAAGCTTCTCTTACGATACATTACGTTGCCGTTTATTAATTTCTATACCATTTGCTTTACTACTGAAGTGAACGATATACTACTGTTCTCGAATCTCTACTGAATTAAACTATTGGGCATACTGATACCCCAATTAATTAAAGTAGTATCATGACTATATATAGATTTACTAATAAGCCCAACTACTTACTGTGATTAGCTTATTTTGTCTACCCTTTGGCTGAGAAAAAAGACATAATTCATTTTATTGATAAATGTTTTAATTTTCTAATTTTATGATGTAAATATGAGCTGTGACAAAGGTCTACAACTAAATACAAATATGTAAATATAAAAGAAAAACAGAAAAACAAAACAGATGAGATACATACATTCTTTTCAAAATTACAAGTGTCGAAAATAACTGTTGTACTCTTTGGGTTTAACAACAAAAAACATGTTCATTTGACCCAATGCCGCGAACGCGAAATCATTTTTCAATTCTATTTCATTCAGGATTTATAAGAAAAAACATAATGGCTTAAGTTTACAAAACCGGCTAAAACAAGGCAAATATAACCCCAAAGCATGCACAATTATCACGATGACTACATTTTAGAATGATTATGTTTCAAAATCCAAGAAGGTAAAATACAGAATAGAAACATATATTTATACAGAATTATCATAATGATCCTTCTAACTTTCTGTTTAGTTGAAAGATATAACATCGTCCTCAAACATGTATTAAATATAAATCATGCAATGTACAATTACAAGTACTTTTTTTTTCTGACTTAAAGGGGAAGTCAACCCGGATGTTATCTTGGTTTTGATAAAAGAAGAAATATTAGAAAAACAAACTAGTGAAAGTTTGAGCAATATCCGATGACACATAGGATAGTTATGATTTTTTTTAGTTTAGTCACGGTGAAACACAAATTGGCAACACTATGGCATATCTTTCATTTTCTTAGTTATTGATGACGTATTATATTCGTTTCATACAGGGGTTTCATACAAACAAATATTTACAATAATTATATTTCGGGTGGATTTATGATTTTATGAATATTTCTTCAGGGAAAGTACAATTTTGTGAGATTTTTTTTGCTCATACTTTCAGTGACATGTTTCTCTAATTTCTCTGCTTCTTTAAACATTAACTTTATATTAGGATGGACTTCCTCTTTAAAGCCTATTTACTATATTAATATAATGTTGTAATTATTTTTTTTTGTTCGAGTTGCTATTGTTCACGCACCATTTTAATTTGAGAGCGACAAACAAGAAAGCCCAAATTGAATACAAGTAGAAATGGCAGATTGTGTCATATTGCATTTCGATTGAATTACTTTCAACATCACAATAAATTCTTAAAAATTACTAATTCTTAGCAATGTTACTGATTTTACTTTTAATTTGTCAAATTCTGATGTGCAATATTATGAGATTGAAACAGAGCATTTATATTCTTTATTCACAATATAAACTCACCGATGAAAATAATCATGAATCTAGACATTATCAATCTCTCCATCATTTCATACAGTATAATTGTTATTTGTAACATGCTAGTTCGACTTTCATCAGCGCCCATAAAGTTGAAAAAAAAATCTTACCTCTTGATATGTAAATGATTGTGACAATATGATTTATTCTTTATAGATAACATTAATATCTTCTTAGAACTTTACTGATGAGTCAATTAAGACTGATCAGTACTGTCACTTTGATCAACAAAGTTCTGAGCAGATATAGACTTTGTTTATCAAGAATAAATAAAAATTGTCCCAATTATTTCCTGGAAAGAGGTAAAAAAAAAAAAAAAAAAAAAAAAAAAAATTGGGGGCAACCGTGCATTATATTCGGGGGGGGGGGGGAACGTTTACATTTGTATAATACCTCGAGCCTAAAAAACAATACCTGCCCTATATGTTTCAACACTTACTTAACACTTTATTCTACATCCAGTTCAATGATTTGGATTACGTTTCAATGTTCTACATCATTAATATCAAGCCAAGGAAAATTCAATGGCCATGTGCGCCATGCACGTTTTGAAATGTGGGGAAGTTACAATGTCATACAATGTTACCAGGGATGATGTGTTGCCAGACTGTGGATCACAGGGTTCGCGGTTCGAGTCCCACCAGTGGTGCCACCAAGGTACCAAAGTCCTTTGGCAAGACATTAATCTATATTTGCCACTCCCCACCCCGGTGAAGTAAATGGTATACCCGTTTGGAAGAAATTCCTTGAATGCTATAGCGCCTTATTATGGCAGCTCAGCTATAGCCGGGGTAATTATGATACCTTGTATTAAACGCAGTAGAGTATATTCAAATGGACCTAGCATTAGTATCATTATCATTTTAAAATACAAGGCAAATCACGTTCAAGTTCAAGTTCAAGTTTATTTATTTCACTTTATCAAAGATAACATAATTGAACATAATGAACAATGGTAATTATTATAACTAAACATACAATATAGAAAACATAATGTACATGATAAATGTTATAACAGAGAATTCATGGTTTTCCGGACATACAATAGGGTAGTCAATTTGCCCTGAGTTGTTTAAACTCTTGCACGTATCTGCGATCGTGTCTAGGCAACCTTGTCAGTTCTTGGTACCGCACTGAGCGTAACCCCGTTGGGTGGTGTCAGGAAACCAGATCGTCCGAACGTCGGAGGAATCTGAGTGCAGAGAAATTTGAATGAAAGAATAAACGAAAAATTAAAAATGAAACATTGCATGAATAAAGGAGACTCTGCACATGGTAAAATAGACCATCATCATGCTCATTAGTCTCGTAAACTTGGGGGAGGGGGGGGGGGTTGAGGTTCTGTTCCTGCTTGGAAAATGAAAGGTGGAAATATAAAGCTACTGTACTGATTCATTTCGAGAACGGGTTTGGGAATGGTCCAGGCGTCTTATTTTCTGGCCCCTTCCCTTCCTCTATTTGCTTCCTTTTTCTTTCTTTCTTTCTTTTTCCACCAGTCGACTGGGGAAGCATCACAGTGCCACCCCTCCCCCCTCCCATCGTGTACCTATTCCACTGGCAAAGAATATGAATACTGAATTTCCCAAACACTTGTAGGCCTACAGATTAATTGATGTTCGTATTACCTCTGTCTCAGCGCATGTCTCGAAGCGGTAGTTCTGTAGTGCGCGCACGACGGCCATCTTGGTTTCCATCAAAGCGAAACGCATCCCGATACAGTTGCGAGGACCGGCTCCAAAAGGTTGCCAAGCGAATGGATGCTGCTTGGCCCTGGCTTCCTTGGTGAATCTATGATTATTACACAGTGGGGGAGGTATAATAAAAACAATCATATTTTGTTGTTGTTGTTTTTTCTTACTTTCTTTATGCTTCACAAATAATTACTTTCATGTATTACTTTGCTGGCATGTATTCATAATTATTGTTGATTTCGTTTAATACAAGATTACCAGATCAAGTCATTTTCGTGATTGATGCTACTGATAAAAATCAAAATAGAGAAAGAGAGAGAGAGAGAGAGAGAGAGAGTGCTCTAAGAAGATAAAGAAAGAGATGAAATAAATTTTTGGAATCATAGACTGAGTTGAGGAAACTGGGATTGAATTAATTACAGTAGCTGACCGCAAGAAACGGTGTGTGTAGAACAACTTGGCTTGAGAACGTACACATGAATGAATGCTTGGCTAAAGGTTTTAAGGATTGTAGAAGCTTAAAGTACATTTTATTGTTACCCCAATTTAACAACGATTTCGCATCATACAATAATGTTGAATTTTCTTTTGACGAAAGCAGTAGGCGTTTATTCAATCATACACATTAACCCGTTGTCTTCTGCATTGTGAAAGTCCCGTATGCTTAATACAGGGACCACTAGATGCCCGTAAATAAAGCGTTACAATATTCGAATCAGAAGCAGACGGATACAAAGAAATATGCATATACTTAATAGCTTTAAACAAAGAAATATTGAGCAGGGCTTTTCGCCTTGCACTTGTTAAAGGAAAACGACAGAATACCGGATTAACTACGAAAACCAGCATAGAAAAACTTGATATTGTAAGGAATTATTACCGGTCCGGATCAAACTTCTCCGGTTCTGGCCAATAATCCGGATCGCGATGGATGGTGTAGACAGGAATGAAGACTTGGGTGCCCTTCTCAATCATCAATCCATTGTGTACACAGGTCTCGTTACACATCCTGTTAGAACTGCATGGCGGAGAACAAAATTGGGGAGGGGGGTGTTTCACAAAGATCCTATGTCGAACTTAACTCTTAATTGGACTTAGAAATTATGGAGAGCCATTTGTAGCCTTAGAATTAAATATATTCAAAAGCTAAAGCTCAAGTATTTTAAACTTGTTTTTATAAATTCCAAATCAAGAACATGAAATCTCCTCGATAATAACAAATATAAATGATTTGAATCACCATTTTATACCTTAAGAAAAACTGTATACGTTTTAGGTTTGTCGACAATCTTGACCAAAAATATTGAAGATCTTACATGCCAGCGGGTGGATACAATCGAAGCGTCTCGCAAACCACTTGATCCAGGTAGGGCATGGTGGCGATGGACTTATACCCGACACTGTCGCGTGAGGGCGTCACCTCGTCAACCTCGTTGATAAGCTTCTCCTGGATATCTGGGTTCATGGACAACGCGTAGAAGATAAACCCGAGGAGAGTAGTGGTTGTCTCGGCTCCAGCGGTGAAGAAAATCAGCACCTGGTGGGTGTATCGTAACACAAATATTGAGACATGGGACCAGTTTCACAATGCCTTTTTCAATGACAAATGACAAAAATCAGTGGAAAATCTGCTGATAACCAATCAAGGCAAGGAATTCAGTAGCTTATAACAAAAAGCTTATTTGTAACTGATAGCAAGTTTTTTTTAAAACGCCCCCTTGTGCCTCGTCTTATAAAGATTTGCGATTGATTTGGACCAATCGTAAGTCCTCTATAATCAATCGCAAGTTTGCAGTCCCCTATATATTATGTACATAGTTAATAAATAACGATTAACATCAACTCTTTAAAAGACAGGGCCCAGAATCTCAGAGAATACTTGTAGGCTACAAGTTGTAGCCATGATAGTAATGGTTAAAACCAAAATGATTTTTGAGCATTTTCATAATCCACTAGCATAAATATGGAGTAAAACATAAAATCAATTATAGCCTACCGTTGAGTAACTTATGTAGCCGAACAACATGTTTGGGTTCTTTTTGCGAAATAGAGCAATAATCATTAAGAAAATGACATTATTTCCAGACTTATCTGCTATGTGTCTGTCTGATGATATGCCACAGGAGAAAACAAATGCTGCTTTCTGATCATAATCAATAGAACCCCTCAAATTCTTTGATTTTAAAGCCCATAGTACTAGTGTACAGGAGGGATTAGACCACCCTGCAAGGTCACTGGACAGGTGGTTATCTCATCAAATCAGCTCTTAATTAAAAATAGAAAAAGGAGACCATGGGGGACCAATGGTCACCGATTATGCATTGTTTGCTATATAGAGGGCGCAAGTAGCTATCAATAGTGCAGTGGGGCTTTAACTCTCTGCAGCGCAGAAGCATCGCGACCGTTACCTGTGCAAACACTTCTTCATCGGTCAGAGGAGCCCTCCTGCCAAGACTCTTGGTGTGGTAGTGGACGTCGTGATGCTTGTCCAAATCATCATGGATGTCGTTCTCGTCGTCGTCCTCTACAGGGTCAATGGTCTTGTCGACCGTTTCCTGCTTCTGGGCATCGAGGAGCAATTGCAGGAAGTCAACCCTCTGCGTTGATAATAATAATAATAATAATAATATTCCAATCGAAAAGGTATTTGATATATAGCGCGTTACCTGGCAGCTAAATAAGAGAGATGTGGTAATGCCCTCTAGGTGCCAAAACATGGGTCTGTCGGTCGGAAAACTTTTTTTTTAAACTTGTTTTTCTTCTTTGTTCTCCCTCTTTGGGCTGATATTTCTCATTTCAGAATACTTTTTTTTTCTCTAAAAAACAGTTTACCAAAAAAAAAAAAAAAAAAGCCGACCGTGGATTTCAAGATTTTTTAGTCGGTCGCAAAGGGCAATACAACATTTTGTAGGCCTTATAAAGCGCTGCAGACGTTGCTCCACACGTTTGGGCCACTTGAATAATAAGATAGTCTTTTCCAAAAAAGACCAATAATTTTGTTTACCCAGGGAAGCCTCATCAGCATCAATATTGTTCATCCTGACGTTCCTCCAGATATCATTACCCCAGCAACTGCCCGGTAGCCATTTACACCTGGGTAGAGAGTGGCAAATTTGGATTAACGTCTTGCCATTGGACGTTAGAACCGGGACTCGAACCCTGAACCCTTGGACTGAGAGTCAAGTCAAAGAACCACTATACCACGACACCTCCACGACACGTCCACGACGCCTCCACGACACCCTTATTTAAGAATAGACAGTAGGGGAACGTGTGCGTAGTGTAGGAAGGCGACCCGACATTTGCTCCTGCCTCATCAATATTATTGTACCAGGCTTTATCTTCATTCTTCTATTTCCATATCTTCCATTTCCCATTTCTTTCGTTAACTCCTTCTTCCTACATTCCACAGTTCTTTGCCCCCTACCCGCCTGTAAATTATTTATTCACAGAGCCAATCCACAACAAGCCTTGCTTTTTACTGTACGTCCCCACTCTGTACATATAATACACCGAGTGATCAAACGTTAAAACCTATTCATTATGTTGTAATTGACTTGTATGCTTTACTATAGTAATTAGTATACTACATTAATATTAGGATAATTAATTAATCAATTATACAGATTATTGTATAGTTTAGTTGACTAACGAAGCAAGTATAATACAGATATTATGTTATAGGATGATGGTTAAGGTTGCAATAGGGTTTAAAGTTATGGTTAGGGCCGGGCTTGTGTTGTGACTCAAAAGTAACTACGGTGCCTTGTTGCAAAATCTTTTAGGGTAATCTTCCACCCACTACCCAGCCCCCCCCCCCCCCCCCTAAAAAAAAAAAAAAAAAAAAAAAACCTACTTTAAAGTTTGATCCAGATACTGCTTCTTTTCTCAGGTTGATAGTTTTCTTGGTGACGTCATTGAAGAAGTCGAGCACATCAGCAGGAATCAACATTGAGATTCTATGATTAGCCATAAGTCTCCCCAACGATGGAATCAGACCTTACAAAAGTTTAGCAAAAAAACAATAATTAGGAATGAATGATGAATTAAACAATTTAAAAGTAATAAACAGTTGTAAGTGCGATGTTTCCTGGTGCACAAGTGTTATTTCTTTCCAATATTTGTTCTTCTTACCATAACAAAGCGGAACATTATTTTTGGTTTTTAAAACAGCTTACTGAATCACCTGCTCAGGTTGTCCCCAGTCATGTTTTCTGAGGACCAGTGGCGTATCCAGGCCTTGGTATCATCAGGGGGAGGGGGGGGGGGGAAACAAAACATTTCAGCTTACTGTTATCCATTTCGAGGGTCCCTGTTTCATAAAACTTGTTATCAATAACAAATGCTCTATGGTCAGTGGTCTAAATTTGACCCTCCTCTGTGAACGGAAGTGTGTCTACAGCGGACTTGAGGATTATTACAATCCCACCCCCCCTAAAAGAAGTTAAATAAATAAATAAATAAATTATAAAGTCGAAACTAAATAAATTTCATACTTCCTAGGATGAAGAGTGGTTTCTGGAAGTCAAACTTGAAAGCGCTTTTCGCGTTCGTCACAAATGGGTTACCGGGATTCGACTGCGAATCGATGTTGAGACCGAACGCACAGCTTCCAATCGTGTCCATCACGAAAGATCCAAAAACCCTGCAGAAAATAAAGAGTTCCCGTGAATTGATATGTCCCAGTAGACCGCCGACCGCCAGCCCATGAGAAAAATAATTTCGGTCCAGTGAACATACAAGAAAGCTAACAGAAACCCGGCGAGGCTGTTTCGTTTTGCTTTCGGTCAGGTGGACCCTCAGTTAATCTTTCACAACGTTTGTTGGTTGGTTTGTTTTCTTTACCTGACTGCTAAAAAAGCAAGCAATTAAGCAGGGGACAGGCGGCTGTCTTCTGCGAGGGACTAGTTAATGAAAGTAGATGTCTTATACCAAAGGGCACTATAGCGCATTGAATTGGTTTCGAACTCGGGACCTTCTGGTTACGAGACCACCGATCTGCACTGAGCCATCGCTCTACCTGTGGACTGTGGGCATCGCAGACTGTCGGTCTCATGGACCGTATGCTGGGCTGCCTGTCTCTTTGGCCATCGGTGTTGGGGACCGTAGTCTCTTTGGCTATCATGGTAATCTATTATGCGAAAACAGTGAATTCAGTCGTCAAACTATATTGATCGTGACGGTCGTGAACGTGCATACATATTATAATAATGTATACATATGGTTTAAGCTTATAAACCACAGTGTTTTGATTGATCTCCCCCTCCCACCCCCTTTAATTCATACATTACCTTCGCATATTGGCTACCAGTATCAATATGATAAGGATACTGTCTTCATTAATGTTTCATTTAGTTGCTGGGGGTAGAATTTAACATTTCTGTGCTTCTTAACGGGATCGTTTAACAATTAAATCTGAGATGCATGGCCCTACGTGTTATCAGTGCCTGTTATAATTATGGTGTTATTTCGAAGCCCTACAAAATTGCGCTTCAAAATCATCAAGAAGCGCCTCAAAAAGGTAAAAACCTTTGAGTGACCGGTTTTACCATACTCATTTTCCCCAATAGACTGTAGTGTTATGAAAACCGTTTGGCAAACGCAAAATTTGATTTCGATTTTCAATCATAAATATCTTGATAATCAGACAGGCGATCGGCTTGTAAAAGTCATGGGGTTCCTGACTGACCTGAAGGTTTATAATTATCATTATGGGCTAAATCAAGGATTTTTTTAAAGAATCTAAGACAAAGTTACCGGATCCCTTTAAAAATAATATTAACGACTCACTCTTGGCATTCAAAGCGTCCTTTCTCTTCTTGCTTGATGCCGATGTACTTCACCAACGTGTCTGCGTTGGTGTTAATGAGATTCGACATCTTAGAATAAAGGAAAATAAAGACAACATAGTTATATATCAAAAACATGGTTTTAACCCGTTTCAAAAGAGTGGGTTTTTTAACATGTGAGTGGATCAGCTGGGTTTTTATCGCCCCATATGACGGTGAAAATCGAACGAAAAGCGATTGCAAATTGATTCGATCTAATAATGTTTTAAGAACTTGCGTAAAGGAATCCAAGTAAAGATTGTATGAGGGAATAAACTTGATAGCGTATGTGTGCGCGTGTCACAGCTATCTCTGTAAATACGCTATGGACGTGCCGATTTCGCGCCCCCTTTCGACGGAATATTGTCTGATGTCGAAAAAGCACTACTTTCAGCAATAATGGGAAATTGGCATCGTTCTTAACTGATCATCAATTTAGATGTCTTCCTGTCTAATACCATGTTCTTGACTGCTGCTCACTATATCCTGAACTGGCTTATTGTGTTTCCATACTAATGCATTTTACATGTGATAAAGGTCGAATAGAGCAGTCCATTGCATGATGGGAAGGCCGAACGGCAAAGCGAGGAAAGAGTCTCTAAAAAGACTTACCTGTTTCATCTTTGCTGCGCTGAATGTTGGGGTTAGAATGTTCCTGACTTCCTTCCAGCGCTCACCTTCCAGAACGGACACCATGCTCCTTAACTCCCCGGCAGCTTGGGGTATATCCTGTAAGAAAATTAACACATAATGGGAGGGGGCGTTTCACAAAACTTGTCATCAGTGACAAATGACTGTTTTTGTTATAAGCTACTGGAATCCTTGCTTCTGATTGGTTATCAGCAGTTTTGTCACTGATTTTTGTCATTTGTCATTGAAAAAAGGCTTTGTGAAACGGGTCCCTGGTCTACACTCGGCATTTTCCATTTTCCAGACATGGCAACATTACCAATTAGTGGGTGTACATCTCGCAAGCAACGAAACTCGCCACCCTGCGCCTGGTAATTTCTCTCAATTAAGCTCTTTACTGCTAGTAGGATCGTAACAACAAGCAAATCAAAGTGATTGAATTTATTTTACGTAGTTGTGTTCATTCAAAATACCTAATATTACCATTGTTTATCATGTAAACTAAACTGATCATGTGTAACGTGAAATGCGAAATATGAGAAAGGGAAACCTAAATTGCAGACTTTGTGAATGTTTTGAGTTCTAGGATAAGACAGTTTGGGAACCTTACTACTCTGCTGTGGAAGTTGCTGAAGTTTTTCACGGTGATGTGGCGTAGCATTTCAGGATCACCAACAACAAGCACGGGAGTTCGAAATGAATATATCCTGTTAGAAAAGAAAAAATAAAGCCCTCTCTTAAGTAATAATAATGATGGTATTAATAATAATAATAATAATAATAATAATAATAATAATAATGATGATGATATTAATAATAATAACAATAATAATGATAATAATAATCATAAGAACAAAAATAACAATGAGAATGATGAGGATGATGATGATGATGATAATAATGATATCCATATTCATCATCATCATCATCATCATAATCATGATAATCATGATAATCATGATAATGATAATAATCAGCAACAACAAAATTATAATGATAATAATAACAACAATAATAACTACATTTATCCATCAGGGGGAGGGGGTGCACAAGACGCTCACAAATTACGTTGACCTGGCTGTAGCACAGCTGCAGCTGATGAAAGCATTAATCAAATTTATTCTCGTCAGGCATCCATCTACTGCACCTAGGTGAAGAGTGACAACTGTAGATAAATGTCTTGCCAAGGGACAGAGAAATAATTATTAACCACCCCAGAATATAATATATAAATAATAACATAGTAGATTGGCTTTTAACTTAATTGCCCGTAACTATTTCTGACGGCTTTTGGAAACCCCGTAAACTAACGAACCCAAAGATATCATCCCTGACAACTACCCGACCCCAAACTCCCCCGTCCCGCCCCTGCCCTTTCCCCTTTCGTTAGCTATCTAAGGGCAGTTGCCTGTCAATGCAGTCAGGTAGAACTGGTAGTTGTCCTAGAATTCACTGAATACAGATTCAAGTGAATGAACCACTATACCACGACATACCCACTTGAATAGTATGATATTTTACTCACCCATAAACCTTGCCATGCCTTTTCTCCATGTCTACAAAAGCCTCAACAACGCCCTGTAAAATATAAATACATATATATATATATATATATATATTATTTGTATGAATGTATATATGAATGTATGTATGAATGGAGAAAAGATTAAATAGCACGGCAAAATGATATTTTTCCTTTTATAGTGATGACATATCTTTTTTTCGTGTTTATATCATGGTGTGTAAAAACAAAAACAAGTAATCCATGATATGATATGTATGTATTTAAATTTTGTTCAATAGGAATACAATTTTAATACTGAGAGAGTTACCCTGGTAACGAAAAAAAGAATAAATTACCGTTGCATGATGGAATAAAAGGAATCAAATATTTTATGATTAAAGTATAACCATGATTCATAATGATATTTACTGATATACAACGCGGTCTTATTTATTCTGGGTAGCCTTATCAGCAATAACACCGCTGTTTCTTAGGGCCCCTGCAATAAGGCCAAATAAAAATAAAAAAACATGTTTAGCGTCCTGTTTTTTCGAAAAATAGGAAGGAGGAGGCCCTTTTTTTTCCTTTTTTTTTCTTTCAAAATGGCCGCTCAAAATGGCCGTTCGGTACATTTTCCCTGACAGTCGGGCTATTTTTCAAGATGGCCGCCGACAATTTTTTTTGTTTTTTGTTTTAAATCAGAAATAGATCCATTATTTTAGCAGTGTTTTTCATGTTTTTTTTCTTTAAATTTTTTTTAAAAAAATTATTAAAAAATAAATAAATAAATAAATAAATAAACAAATAAATAAATACAAAATAAAAAATAGGAGGCGGCCCCAAAAAAGGAAGCGGGCGGGGACGCTAAACATGTATATTTTTTTTAATGGCCTAAATGGTTCCCCAGAAGTGTCAGGCACCCAAATAAACCTCGGTCGAAACGTCCAAGCAAGGATCAAAGCATGCGAGTCAACAGCCTTCACCAATACCCTGCAGTGTCAGCTTTGCTTGGATATTGTTGTTGTTGTAAAAAAAAAAAAAAAAAAAAAAAAAAAAACTCGTCGGCTCTCATAATATTACACCAAACATGTCTTGGAAATGCTATCAAAGAATGTTGTGCTAAGGCATTAGCCTCCCGCCCCCTCCCCCCCCCCCCCCCCTGTCCCTCATATACACCACCATGATAAGTCTGCTACAGTGTGGCTATGATGGAATTATATCCTCTCATCACCACCCCCCCCCCCTTACCTCCCATTGAAATAAATCGTGCCAATTCGCGCATATGAAATATGCTACAACCACTGACAGTGTTACAGATACTAAGTGTGTTGTCGACCCCCCCCCCCCCCCCATCCCTGGCTATGAAAATCGTGCCCGTGTACTTACTATACGGCTTTTAATTCATGATATAATCACTCTATATTTATTACGATTTTCCTGAGGAAGTTAGTGACAGATTATTCTCCAGAAATATGCTAATATAATAATAGGCTTTTTTGTGCCTATTCTACTTGCAGGCTTAAAACATAAAATAAACTTTATATATATATTCAAATTGATATATTTAATTAACCAATTAAATTTCTCTTGGAACAAGTGACTGTATGGGACTAATGTGGACTAATTGATCAATATTCTCTTTCGGTGTGAAATCGCCAATTTTACATCCGGCCTCTCAAATTTGAAACTTAGTATCATAGGCGCCCATTAGAGGCGGATACCGGCGCTGTGCAAGAAACCAATTATCATAAACATAATGATCGTTGGGGGAAATATTGCTTGTTTATCATCATTGTCTTATCTGACATTTGTGTAGAATATTACAATTTTAGATCTCATTTCTGTTTTCTAAATTGGACGGTCGTCTCCCCTTCCCACCTTCCATCCGTGTGTGGACATTTTAGTAGTCCTCTATAATTATACAATGTACATGTAATCATAAATTATAAGAGAAACTATGCTCTTATTTCATCTCGCTTAGATTGTTGTAATTCTATTCTCTAGCTGCCCCCTAACATACAACTTGTTCGACTCCAGAAACTGCAAAATACTGCTGCACGTATTGTCATACTTTCTTCTCGTAGAACTCACATCACCCCCATTCTCAAAACTCTTCACTGGCTCCCTGTATGTGACCGAGTCATTTTTAAGTTGTTGTTGCTAGTTTTCCATTCCTTGTATGACTCTGCTCCTTCCTACAACATGAAGTTAATTGTTAAATATAAGCATACAAGACATCTTCGTTCATCTCAATCCTCCTTATTAGTTGTCCCTAAGATACGCAGTTCCTGGGGGGATAGAGCCTTTTCTCATTCTGGCCCTTCATGACTTCAAAGTTGCTCTAAAAACCCATCTCTATCTAAACAGTTCCATTTAATAATGACAGCTATAATGTGGCGTAATTGTGTTACTTTATAGAAAATGACATGTTCGTGGGTGTAATATTATCAATATGTACAGCGCCATGAGCGTCAGAGTCTGACGGATACCGGTGCTATATAAATATTCATACTATTATTATTATTATTATAATGATTTATAATTACAATGATACACATGTCACTAACCTTAGCGAAGACTCTCATATTGGCAATGATTGGAAGAGGGGGTTCAAAGGGTACCCCTCGCCGCTTCCAGTATCCGTGGGCCCAGTAGTCATTTCTGCCGAACAAAACAGCAAAATCATTTCAAAAGTTCATTTTGCCTTACTTTGCATCTAATAGCCGTAAAGGCAATGACCCAAATCGGATGAAAAATATTTTAGTTTACGATCACTCACTATACACAAAGAACAAATCCTACTGCAGACCATTTATTTACACGGGCTTTATTACTTGTTTGATTAATCATGAAATTCAATTAAGGCACAGTGTAGCCAGGTGGTGTAGGTACACGTATAGACAGAAAAATCCGTCTGCTTGGAGGATTTTTTAAACATATTTTTGTCTTTAGACAGATGCATATAGATGTAGTCTCATCAGAACATATCCCCGTACGAAATACAGACTGGTCTTGTAGACTATTTTCTTTTTCCCCGCTCAAGTTCACACAACGCCCCGCTTTTGTCGCTTAAAATAGCAAACTAGTCTGCAGTCACAGTCTCTAATTTGTCACTGTCCCCAGAATTCCCAAAACCTTGAGCAGAGCCTAGGTCTCTCTCTGGCAATATCCGGAGAAGCTAATGTACAGAGCCTATATGCAGTATATGCTGTGACGCTAGTCTCACGTAACAGGCACTGTTATGCACAGCGGCTGATAAGGGATTGTGCCTGTAAACTAATTATCTGCTAATGGCGAAGGCTGGTTAGTGATTAACAAACAGATAATTTTAGTCACAAGATATATAATCATAAGTTCAGTAATCTTATACGTACAGTAAGAGTAGGACGATGCAACCCAGAGCGATCAGGACCAAGAGCGATGTCAACGACATCGCGTTTCCAAGCACCTCGACTTCCATTTCGAATTTGATTTTACAATCGTCTAGTACGGCGATTTGTAAAATCGTATGTATACACGGTACCGCTAGGCCACCGACTGTTTCAATTCTATGGCTCGAATGGTATATATTGTTATCATATTTTGAGTGAGCTTTTGTGTTTAAGATCGGTTTGCATTTTGAACCCTTCGCTAGTCTGTGGGCCCAGACCTTTAACTCTGCGGTGTTCTGAACTTTATACGAAACCAGGTCTTTAAACTGTGTTATCTTTACATGTACTATGTAGGCCTATAGTCAGTGGCAGAGTTAGGGGGCACAACCTGCTAGTATCCCACCCCCTCTCCTCCTCCCACCATCTTGTTTATAGCTCTGTATTTCTTTATTTCCCTACATGAATATGAAGCTGAATAAAGCCTTGAATGAAGACGACTAGATGCGAAAGTTCGTACGTGTCTTAATACAGTCTGTGTTGGTAGACTATCATCGTGAGATCAAAAGAATGACGTGACGATGACGATGTTATTTTATGCCACCGTGTTATATAATGCGTGGCAATTTGCTAGGATATTGCGTGAGACATGCACTAATGAAGAACCCTCCACCCCCCCCCCCCCCGCCCCACTCCTCCCCCCAAAAATATATATTATAATATGAATTAAAGAAATAAAATGAAATAAATTAATAAATACATTAATGAAAGAACCAACATGAGCGTTTTACTATAAAAACACTCCCTTCAATTTTCTTTCGAAATGTAATAAGTAAATCGAAACAAATACTATCTCTTTTTGTTTAAATCCTACCCACCCCCTCCTCTGTCCCATGAAGGAGCCTGGGGAGAGCCTGGAGACGACTGGGAAGATTCCCGTTAAAAAAACAGGGGGCGTTTCACAAATTTGTCATCAGTGACAAATGACAAATTTGTTATAAGCTACTGAAATCCTTGCTTCTGATTGGTTATCAGCAGATTTGTCACTGATTTTTGTCATTTGTCATTGAAAAGGGGCTTTGTGAAACGGGTCCCAGATCTCTACCTCTACCACCTCCCACAAGTTTGGCCCAGATACTCAACTAGAGTAGAACACCCCCTTTTATACAATTCTGGATCCGCCCCTGGTATCTTGTGTGAATACACTGTTGCTCCATAAAAAGTTGGAATAATTTTCCGTCACCTCTTTTTGTGAACAGATTGTGACAACATTTTTTAATTCATATAAAGTTGATATCTTCTCAAAGCTCCAACGATGAATGATGATTCAGCTGCTTTAGATCGACCATCAAACCTTTGAGAACACATACACTTTAGCTAGTATCATTATCATACTGTCCCATTTAATAATAAGTAGAGGTCATCTTCCAAACAGTTATGCCTGTGTAAACAAAATTAGTGCAACTATTCGTGGACTTTGATATTTGTAATATATTTGGCTTATCACGTCATGGATATTCTTAGATTTCTAGTCAGTCAAATGGGTGGAAGTGTAGTCTAGAATCTGGCCGGTTCTTACATTTATATCTCTATAATATTCCCTAAATTTGCTGCAACCTGTCGAAGATGGCGTTATCAAAGAACTTGTAAGCTCAGCCTAAGATTTTACTATCCTCTTCCAAGATTTTTTGCCGAGTGTCCTAATTCGAGGATCACGCCCTCTTCGGCTGGCAGCGGGTATGTGAGGGGAGGGGTCGCATTGTTAGTTTTGAAATTAAATCGGCCACACTACTGTAGTGCTGACTATGCTAATTCTTTACCAAGAATGAATAAGGCAACTCATAGTCATAGTCCTCTGCAAAGAAATGATAGGTGCTATTTCAGGGCAATTTCGAGATCAAAGGTCAGCTGCGGAATAAGCACCCCTCCCATCTCCCCCCCCCCCCCCCCCCCTCGCCCTCGCTTTGCCTGTCAGCTGCACGTACCATATGCCCTATATGAATTTATTTTCAGTAAAATCATGAAAATAGGCGAATGGTTTAGGAAATAGGCCTACAGGTATGTCTTTTAATCTTATTTTCACGTCCTCCCCCTCCCCCTCCCCGCTCTCTCCCTCTCTGTCTCTCTCCTCCTCTCTTTCTACCTCTCGCACTCACCCCCTCCCTCCCTGGGCCTGGAGCACTATTCTACTTGTTCTACTAGGCAACCCCCTCATAAGATTTCCCCTTAGGCTATATAACACGATCATGACGATAGCAATTACTTTCGAAAAACTAATCTTAGGCTAACACAATTTCTATAGCCTTAATTGTTTGTCACAAATTGATATGTAGCATAATCCGAAAATGATTTCTATGGGGGCGTTGTCCTTGAATTAAAAGGAAACACATAGTTACCATCATGTTAATCATCCTTTGTTTCAAAGACGTCTGATCGAGGTACTTTGTTTATCAAAGTGACATAAAACAGTGTATAGAGAAACAAACATAGGCAGGGCACATTATAACATAAGTGGTGGCAAAGTCCAAGGAATTAGTGGATAAGGCAGATTGATCTATATTGTATGAATGCAGAATAACATGAATTGCGTGCAGACACACGGTGGCCTTTCGTACTCTGGGAGCTTTAACCACAATTAGTCTCAATCCAGCCTTTCCACTCCCGGCCCACTGTAGATTTCATATTTCATATTTCATATGCAATTGTTGACAGCTCACAGATATATGGCGTCTTACATGAAGACTAATCTGTCGCCTTTCCACACAAAGCAAGATCCCAAACACGAATTCGTGCTGTAGAGCCTAATTTGTATACTTATGGCTGTAAGTAAATAATTATATAGCAACTCTTCTCTCTTACAGTTTTCCCACAATGAACACTGCAACGATTCTCTCCAAATTATCATTATTTTTAAAAGTTATTCTGATGGATCCAGGCGGCGTGTATGGCGCGCCATATGCCCAATAACCCCGAAAAACACGGTTTATCGCCGATAAACAAGGTTTATCGACGAAAAACAAGGTGTATCGAGCTAAAAACAAGGTTTATCGAGCGATAAACCTTGTTTATCGTGAGAAACTCTGTATATCGACTGATAAGCACAGTTTCTCTCGATAAACAAGGTTTATCGACGATAAACAAGGTTTATCGATAAACAAGGTTTATCGAAAAACACGGTTATTCGTATTTCGTCAGGAGTGGGCGCTTTTTAAAGTTGCACCCAGCTCAGAGCACTGCTCCGCACGAGCGCTTTACACCGTAGAATATACCAACACCGTAACACTTGCTCGCGCTCATGACCACGATCGACATTTATGGCGAAGTATTCCAGGCTTTTTCCCCAATTTTTGAAATGTTATGTTTATATATATCTCTCTCTCTCTTTCAAACTTTCTAGGTATTCCCCTTCTCTTATCTCTCTCACTCTCCCCCTTTCTTTCTCTCACTCTCTCTTTCTCCTACCCTCTCAATATAACCCTTCTGTCTTTCCCCCTCTTTCTTCTAATTCTCTCTTTCCCTTTCTCTTTTCTTTTTCTTTCTCTGCACTCCCTCTCTGCCTCCTCCCCTTTTATCTCTTTCCTCCGGTATGAGAAATAGGGTAGAGATAGATGGTTGGAGAGAGAGAGGAGAGATAAATGACTGAGATAGAGGAGAGATAGAGCAGGGGACGGAAAAGGAGAGATAGAGCGGGGATAGATGGATGGATATAGATGGAGAGAGAGAGAGAGAGAGGAGAGATATTTTAAAGATAGATGGATGAAGATCATAGAGATATATACTACTAACACTAGAGGGCGTACTCGCTCAAATTGCTGTTCCGAGCTGGAGCGTTGGCCGCCATTACTAAGGAGGGCAGAAAAACGAACGACCCAACAAGATACTGTGCACAACATACGTGGAAAATTTGAAGAAGCCAGGTTCGTGCGTTGCATTTGGTTGTTCGAACCGAAGAAAGAAAGGGAACTGCATAATATTTCACAAGTAAGTTTTTCTTAATGTTATGTTGATTAAATAAGGAAATTTTAGAGCTAAAAATGTAGTTTATGCGGGTATTGTCTCGTGACAAGCCACCGCAGCGCAACTAACGTTACTGCAGTGCTCAGCGGAGCGCGCCAGTCCACGCCCGCCGGGCTGGGGCAGGCATGGGTCAAGGTTCTGGGGGCGGTGATGGGAAAATTCTGCTGCGCTGGAGTCGCAACTCCAAGAGTCAGAGAGTCCAACTCGGAAATATTAACTCCATGACTGAGCTTGATTCTATTAACGAAAGCCAAGTTTAGAATATATAATTAACTTTATCTTATCTAATTTCAAGATAAAAATCAAATGTCAACTTTTAACTAGATCTAGATCTAGTACAGGGTCTAGACTATAGACTCTAGATCTAGATCTAAATTCTAAATACTCTAATTTCTAAAGCCCGAAAGGCAAAGATAGGCTAGCCTGCCATATTTCACATCACAGGAGTTATCCAACTAGGCTAGGCTAGCCTAAAAAGCCCACCGCACACTACACTATTTCTATCAAATTTGCTTATGACTTGCTTACATCATTATTAAATACTGCTTCAGGATTGGCTGGAAGCTGCTTTTAGTTTCAGTCTTAAAAATCATATGAAATAGCATGAATAGTAGAACAATTGTCATGTTATGAGAAAAAACTCATTTTTGTTTCCATTTGCTTTTATTGTAATGCAGAAATACACCCAAGAGAGGAAAAGGATGTTACACACCACTCCTTCCTAGTGCTGTGCCTAGAAATCTACTGTCTTTCCTGGACATCCTCCCTATAAACAGACCCATGGCTCAAGACTCCCAGCAAAACCATGTACAACATCCAAAAGTGTTCCCGTGCCTCCAAAGAAACCCTATGACATTACAAAAGAACATGACTATTCTTTTCTGTCTGAGTTGATCAGAAACTGAAGATAACCAGACAGCAACTGCAGGATGCCAAGAAACAGCTTCAAGTGAAACAGAAGGTAAACAGGAGAGATGGAAAAACCAGGACTCTCTTGCAGGAAGTCCACGAAAGCAAGCTCATTAGCCAGGATCAGCTTGACCTACTTCAACACAACTTTGGAGAGAACGCATTTACAGAAAACCCCAATTTTGTCTTATTTCATCAATATTTGTTTTCAAACATATTTGTTTATGAAAACCTACAGAATCTTAAATGGCATCCTATTTCACATTATACAATTTAAGTGAAATTTTGCCGTCAAATTTTGGGGGCTCCAAACACTTTAGAGGGGCTTTAATACACATGTTCCAGCATTTTACAAGTTTCAAGTAGTTGTAGGACATGACGTCTAAATTCACATCACAGGGATTGTGTCTGGTGTGGATTGGCTACGATGTAAATAGGCTTTCTTGATCTGGAGAATGATACTATAGTGACATCTTGTGTTTTACAATTACAACTGTTCTGTAGTCTATACACTGTTGCAAATGTTGAGGAGACCAGGGCTTATAGCCCTCCTTGAAGTCAGGAAAACCTGTTTTTTCTCTTTTTATAGTGAGCAAAATTCCTCAGTCTATGCAAAAAAGAAAACATAGAACTTAATTTGTACAAACTACAAAGACAGATCAGTCTTTTATATTTTGCCTCTTGTCTGCATAGCTTATCCACTGGATGATTGACTGTGAAGCCGTTTAAAACTGGAGAGAGCTTTCAATAATCTTCGAGAAAAACAGAACAATCTGAGACTTTTGTTCTGTGTAATGAAATAAAATTCTTGGGACACATTGTGACAGTTGCACAACTTATACACACCCATAGATCTTTTTTGTACATAGGTTTGAATTTTGGCCCAAAATGGAAAACTGCTTTTGAAGAGATTTGATAACAGAACAATTATATGGAATAATGTCACTAGATGTAAACCCATAAGATTGTGCACTCTTTTGCTATCTAGTATATCTACTGTGTAAATTTGAGGGTAATCAGTTTCAAAACTATTATTATTTCCTGATGAATAATGATGTCAAAAGACCTTGTTACTATGAGGTTTCACTGAATGGTGTATTGCAGTATCCTGAGATGTAAGTGTCTTCAATTATAGTTCTTCATAGCAATACAGGTAACTTGGAATATATATGCTCAATTACTATTTCTGGTTTGCATTTATTTATTTTATTATTCGATGAAATGTCTTTGTAATTAGTAAATTTGGGGATAAAATCTGAGATGTTGTTTTTGCAATGTCTGTCCTTTCAATTGTGATGTATTATAGCAGTATATATGTCCAATAAAATGTCAAAACTTAAATGCCTATGCTGTAGAATATTCAACACACGTGTGGTAATAAAAGGTTAATTTATTCATTTTTTTTCTTCAAATCAAATTATCATAAGTATATTCTCTAAAAACTGGTTGATGAAGAAAATAAGAAATATACTGTTTCAAGGAGAATATTATTTATGGAGAAAAAAAGTGGTGTGAATAAATAATTATTACATCAATGATCAGCTGTTTTTAAAGAATATTTATTTCTAGTGAACTGTAAAGAATTGAATTATTCTTTCAGACATATAGAGATTTTCTAGAGAATAGGTGAAAGACAGAAGGTGTGAATTTGATATAAAATGAGTGAGAGAAGAAGAAAAAGAATGTTTGGATGAATGATTGAATGATTGGATAAGTAAATATAATAATTTTTAAAAATAAATGTGTATAATTCTTTCCTTCCCCCTCTTCCTATCTTCATTATCGTCCTAGATCTGCATTTCTGTTATCTACCTATCCTTCTATATTATATCTATCTATCCATCTTATTATGTGTCTAGCTATCTATGTACCCATCTCTATCCAAAATCTATAAGTATCAATCTGTTTATCATAGCCATAAACATAAAATGAATATATTACCTTTAAAGCGTTTTAAATCAATAAACCCTGGCTCTCATAATAACTGAATTAGAAAGACATTGGCCCTGTAGCATAAAACTTTGTTTAATATCATGACATAAATATCAAATACAAGTCCCAAATGCTTGATTCTGATTGTTTGAAAGCCGAGTAATATTTGATGTCATTATATCACAGTTTTATATTGACAAAGAGGAAGAAAAATTGAAGATATACTGAAATATAAATAGCTTTTTGTGTCCCTTTTACCTCACCATAACACCCGTAATTAATCTTGACCTACACCAGATACCATGACTGAGGCATGAGTAGGGTTCATGCATTATGCAAAATACCACAATTATAACGTTTCATACTCGAAAACTGAAAAATCAACCCCAAATATGAAGCTTCATATTGCATATCAGTAGCACAGTTTCGAAGGGAACATCCGGGTATTTCTCGAAGTTGTGCCCTCCTTAGTAATGGCGGACCGCGCTCCATGCGCGCAAAGAGCTTTGAACGGGCGCGTATGACGAGTCCGCTCTCTAGCCTTATTAAGTATATATCTCTATGATGAAGATAGAGGAGAGGTAGAGCGGGGATAGATGGATGGTTATTGAGGATAAATAGAGGAGAGATAGAGGAGAGATCGAGCGGGTGAAAGATGGATAGAGATAGATGGAGAGAGAGAGAGAGAGAGGAGAGATAATAGAGCAGGGATATATGGATGGAGATTTGAGAGAGAGAGAGAGAGAGAGAACAGATAGAGCAGGGAAAGATGGATGGTGAATAATGGTAAATAGAGGAGAGATAAAGGAGAGAAAGGGTAGAGATAGAGGAGAGATAGAGCAGGTATAGATGAATGTAGAGAGAGAGATAGATAAAGAGGAGATATAGGGTAGAGATAGATGGATGGAGAGAGAGGAGATATAAATTAGAGATGGAGGAGATAGAGGAGAGATAGAGATCTCTCTCTCTCTCTCCATCTATCTCCATCCATCTTTCCCTGCTCTATCTCTCCTCTCTCTCCATCCATCTATCTCTACCCTATATCTCCTCTTTATCTATCTCTCTCTCTCCATCCATCTATCCCTGCTCTATCTCTCCTCTATCTCTACCCTTTCTCTCCTTTATCTCTCCTCTATTTACCCTTATTCACCATCCATCTTTCCCTGCTCTATCTGTTCTCTCTCTCTCTCTCTCTCTCAAATCTCCATCCATATATCCCTGCTCTATATCTCTTCTCTCTCTCTCTCTCTCTCTCTCTCTCTCCATCTATCTCTATCCATCTTTCACCCGCTCGATCACTCCTCTATCTCTCCTCTATTATTTTATCCTCAATAACCATCCATCTATCCCCGCTCTACCTCTCCTCTATCTTCATCCATCTATCTTTAAAATATCTCTCCTCTATCTCTCCTCTCTCTCTCTCTCTCTCTCCATCTATATCCATCCATCTATCCCCGCTCTATCTCTCCTTTTCCCCTGCTCTATCTCTCCTCTATCTCAGTCATTTATCTCTCCTCTCTCTCTCCAACCATCTATCTCTACCCTATTTCTCATACCGGGGGAAAGAGATAAAAGGGGAGGAGGCAGAGAGGGAGTGCAGAGAAAGAAAAAGGAAAGAGAAAGGGAAAGAGAGAAATAGAAGAAAGAGAGGGAAAGACAAAAGGGTTATATTGAGAGGGTAGGAGAAAGAAAGGGGGAGAGTGCATATGGAAACGTTGTATCATCCGCTCAATCTGACTAGCGTGCATAGAACAAATAAGCATTTTTCCATGAAAAAGTGAAGTTTTCTAAAATGTGCGTTTCTTTCCAGCATTGGGGCGCCCGGGAGTCACTCGGGTAACATTTCATAAAGTATAATATAAAAAGACCATATGCAAATTTTCTGTACTTTTGTCGGAAAAAATACATTTACCCAGCACAATGTCGTCTCTTTTTGCGTTGGAGAAGAGCAAAAAGCGAGTTTCAATCATACTTTGGCCGCTCTCGCAAGCTCTCACTCGTTTCACTGTGGTCAAGCGACTTTGGGGCAAGCGGTTAATGAAAATACTAATCGTTAGCTTTCTTCTGGTATTAAACTTGTTTTGATTGATTGTATATTTTTGTCGGAATAAAGGAAACAAAAAGGCTTGACCAATAACTTATCAGCGTCTGAATTGACCTCATCAATAATTTATCAGCGTCTGAATTGACGTCATCTTCGCTCAACCGGTGTCTTTTATCGTAAAATGCTACACTTTCACAATGTTTATACATCTTTTTAATTATTAGTAAGATATAACATATTTTGTCTGATATCACTGAAGTTTTGGGTTTTATTTAATGAGTAATTTTAAGATAAGAGCCATTTTACTGTTTTAATTTACTCGATCGTACCATTAAAGTCGCAGGGTAGAAAGATGCATTTTCCAACCGCGCCAAATTTAATTTACGTTCCGACATTCTGTTAAATGGGTTCGTGTTGTTAATAATCCACTGCTTTCTGCTCCACCAAACATCCACATGCGGAATCGTTTATCAACTAAATTATTCAAATTTATGGATGCTTCCTTCCCAGGTGTTTGTGTTGTTGAAGCATTTCATTCACCTGCTATCATTCTTTGTACTCCAATTGCCAGAACGCAAACAACATTTTGGTTTTATAGCTTCATGCGGAGTCGTTTACTATATGTATTCAAATTTATGAATGCTTCCTTCCCAGGGGTGGTGTTTATGCATTTCATTCACCTGTTATTATTCTTTGTACTCCAATTGTTAGAATACAAAATGCATTTTGTTTTTATAGTTTCATTCAATAAGTAAGTCAATAAAAGAGTATGTTCTGCACAATAAAAACATTGTGTGTCCCTATTGTACAATGTAATGTGTCCCCTCATTTTGTAATAGTTGATATACCCATTCACATAATGGAACTACCTGCCCGGTGAAGCCAGTTGCCCGTGACCCCTGAGCACTCAACACCGTGTCGGAGTCAGTTTGTGTTCAACTTCTTTTATGAGACAAACCAAAGCAAACGTTTCCATATGGAGAGATAAGAGAAGGGGAAAACCTAGAAAGTTTGAAAGAGAGAGAGAGAGATATATAAACATAACATTTCAAAAATTGGGGAAAAAGCCTGGAATACTTCGCCATACCCCCACTCAGAAAATGTCGATCGTGGTCATGAGCGCGAGCAAGTGTTACGGTGTTGGTATATTCTACGGTGTAAAGCGCACGTGCGGAGCAGTGCTCTGAGCTGGGTGCAACTTTAAAAAGCGCCCACTCCTGACGAAATACGAATAACCGTGTTTTTCGATAAACCTTGTTTATCGTCGATCAACCTTGTTTATCGTCGATAAACCTTGTTTATCGAGAGAAACTGTGCTTATCAGTCGATATACAGAGTTTCTCACGATAAACAAGGTTTATCGCTCGATAAACCTTGTTTTTCGCTCGATAAACCTTGTTTTTCGTCGATAAACCTTGTTTATCGGCGATAAACCGTGTTTTTCGGGGTTATTGGGCATATGGCGCGCCATAGGCGTGCGCGGCGTGAAAGGAAAGTCAAAACTGGATATTTTTTTCATTGATACACCCCGCTCCGCTGCACCCACCCAAACACGCGCAAACACACTCACACACCATTACGAATGTAAATGAATGATGCCGACTCTTTTCATGAATTTCTGTTCCTGTTCACCCCGGTGTTCCTATCACCCCGTATCATATAGTTCGTTTTGGGGGCACTTTAAGATTTGCTTTTGTTCTGTTTATATCGGTCACCTGTCCCCTTTCCAAAGTGTCTTCTGACGTCATTTTAGGGGAATTCCCTGTTTATATTCCCGGTTTATATTTAGCCCTGACGTCGCAGAGACCTCGTAAAACGTCTTCCTAACGTACAATAGTATCAAAAAGTAGTCTGCAGGCAGAGACTCGATTTAGAAACTTTAACACGATTCCATGAAGGATTGAACCACGTCTGGCTCTGTCAGTCTATGTGATCCGAGCCCCATCTTATGACGGGTTGCAATTTATCCAAATCAATCGCAAGTCCTCCAATCAATTGCAAGTTTGCAGTCTCCTATCTAAATTATGTACATAGATCTACTAGTTGCGATTGATATTAATCATTTTCAATGGCAAATAAGTTACGATTAATTTCATCCTCTTTAAAAGACGGGAACCTTGGGTAGCAACATTACATAGCCTATGGAGTACAGTAGACCCTACAGTCTCCACAGTCTTTCAAGTCAGACACTCTGTTTCACACCACGACGACGGATAAGGGTTTGTGACAGCAGACTACTAGTACGTACGCAGAAGGCTGTGGGAATACCTAACCTAACTCACACGAAACTCCCTATTGGAATTCCCCCATTGATATTGTGCGAGGGTATTTTGTGTCTGTAAATCAACAGAGCTTCTCAGCTCAGCCCTGGATTGTCAAAACGAGTTGTGTTACTGATCCGATTGACACTCCATAACCTTCTCTCACACTCGCGCAGATCAGACGCGTAGGAGTATATCCACAACATTTATTGTGTAAGTAGCTTTACTTTCTCTTAGATTTATTCAACTTTTCCTCCTTTTTACGATCTGGAGCAAAGTCCTAGAGGCTAGACCATAGGCTGTAGAGCTGGTGCCCAGTGTTTGTAAATAAATATACATGTATTTATATATTATCAATACAAAAGAGTGAGGCCTCAAATTTCAAAACAATTCTTTGTCTTGTTTCTTTTTCTTAATGTTTTGTTTAGATGTTGCTTCAATATAGATTTAGAATTAACAAGATCATTTGTTCGAAAAAAGATCATAGGAATTCTTTCAAATATTATCGCATACTAGAGACCTACATGTGATTATTGAAAACTAGTAAAGTAATACCAATAGGTCAATAGTATTGATGCTTGTGAATTATTATCATTGTTATTATTTACTATTATCAATATTATCATTGTTATCATTATCATGCATTGATACTAATATTATTATTGTATTATTAATATCATTAGTACTATTATTATACTTAAATTTAATACTTTCAATATTATTGTTATTGTTCTTCTTGTTTGTCGTTGTTTTGTTATCATTATTGGAAATATTATTGTCAGTAGTTGCAGTAGAAGTATTTGTAGTCATAATTATTCGCATCATTGTTATTATCATTACCATTATTATTATTATTGTTATTACTTTTATTATTACACTTGTTGTTGTTCTTGTTTGTCGTTGTTTTGTTATTATTGTTAGTAATTGTAGTACTACAGTCAAACCTGTCTGCAGTGACCGCCCAAGGGAAACATGAAAAGTGGTCTTTGTACACAGGTTCCTTTAGTACATGTTTCAATGAGAAACCATTTCCAAGGGAAACACAAAATGTGGCCATTGTAGACAGGTGGTCTTTGTAGACAGGAGGTCACTAAAGCAGGTTTGAATGTAGTAGTTTGGGTATTAGTATTAGTTATTATACCTATTTTATTATTATTATTATTATTATTATTATTATTATTATTATTATTATTATTATTATTATTATCATTATTATTTATCATTATTATTATTACAGATATTTATCAGAGCAGCATTATAGATCATCCACCATGTCGATGTCGAGGTTTGCCAGAGATCAAGACGTCAAGTTTAAACGACCCGTCGAGAACGAAGAGGACTTCGAGGCCATCTTCCATGAAGTTGCGGGAGATCTAATGAAAAATGGACCCGGGACTGGACTGCGGGTCGTCTCAAGCCCCCCTGTACTATCGGAAAGGTACGCAGCTGTTCAGATTTTTTTTTTTTTTAGAATGGAGACTTTGTCTTGAGATTTATAAGAATATGGGATTGCTACTTTAAAAGTTTATCAAACCGTAAACGTATTGCATTAACACATAATGCCTATTGATATTGTTCATATATGTAGGGATGATGTAACTGGATTCATACCCTCTACATACCCAATCTCACAAATTGAAGAGAATAGGAGTATTCTTTAGTTTGAAGACTGAGTGTGAAGACAAACAAAGCGTCCTGTTGGAGTATCATCTAGGTAGTGTGAATATGGCATGCTTTTACGTGCGAGTATAAAAAGGGCATTCTTGCATGGGAGTGTCAATGGGTCTCAACTATTTTCTTTTTTTTATCTTTTTATCCATTTCAGGACTCGATGTGATCTACGAGAGATGCGGACTAGTTTCAACCAACAGTATGCTCCGCAAATTCTACGCATGGCTGAGGAGTGCCGAGCAGCAATGCGGGCTGGACATAGAGAAGTACTTCAGTTCTTCTCCGAGGTCACAAGAGAGTAAGAAAATATTAATGAAAATTGGAGTCTAGATCTAGCATAGGGTGTATCCACCTTACCCTCCCCCATTACCCCCACCCCCTCCTCCCAAATAAAACAACATTTTCTTTTGATTGTATTTAATTTTCAAGAGTACAAGGGCGTACGTAGTAAGTGTATCAATTTCTGGTCTTAAAAATGATAACACTTGTTACAATGTGTATAGCGCCCACTGTTGTGTTGGTGTTAAATTAATGACAGAATAAAGTCTCTCTCACACCTGGTACACAATGTGTGAACCCTGTATATATTTTTTCTCCATAAAGTAGCTAAACATAAATAGTTTAGAGTGGACAGGAAGGAAAAGAAACTGATGGTAAATCCAGTGTCTCCCCTTTCAATTTTTTTTTTTTTTTTTTTGTGCTTTGCCGTTTCTCGTTTTAAAGATTTTAGGCTTTAAAGTCAACACCAGAGTTGAATTTGTAAGGAATCCAACCCTACCTCATTTTAATGCTCAATAACCTTTTTATTATATGTGACCCGGCACCACAAAACCACCAAAAAGTCGCAAAAAATTATTTTCCTGATTTCATCTGATTATGAAAGAAGAAGTTCTCCTCATTAAAATGGTATATTACTTGTCCAAATTGAAGCTTCCTAACCCTTTCAATTTAGTGAATGAAAAGAGCTGATGAGGGAGGTTACTGGTATTAAATTGTGAGAAAGAGAGCTTTAAAGTGTGGGGCTATTCAAGCATGCGGAGCAAGCAAACCACAGGGAAATCAATAGAAGCTGAATCAAAAGGCCATAGCAACCACTATGAAGAGATTTTCAGATTAGGCTGAAATTTGGCCTGATGGTCAAACATAGTCTGTTCATTATGTTTCTGAGGTTTCAATGTGTGGACTTAAGTCTTTCAAAAGTTATTATGTTGTAAATGTATAGAGTTGTAATTGGACAGATTAAGTGAACTGCAACATAGTGCCGAGACACCTGCACTAGACAATGCCTATTCATGGTGGACCCGGAGTCTTTTTGTTCCCCCTTACATAACACTGCTTGTCACCTATCTTGTTTTGTATACATCTGGGCAATTATTTGTAACCACATTATCAGGAATTCTCTCGTCGCTGTCTTGCGCGAAGTGTTCAGTAAGCAAAGCTGTAAGGTTGGCCTGATCCCCCGCAGCTAGCCCCCGCATCATCGCTTCGTTGACCGCCCGAGCTACCCGGGCATCTGCGTTGGTGCACCCCGGTACCATCCCACGGCTCTGCTCACGTACAAAACCTGGCATTGTAACGACGTTGTAGACTTTTTCGCAACTTGTCACTCTCAAATGTATAAAATATAATAATGTTCTTAGGTCTACTCTTGATCAACAAATTCTGGATATGTGATGTACAATCAAGCTAGTCGAAGTCGTTAACGGAGAATATAAGACGAACGCAAATCTGGAACTCGGATGTGAAAGCGGATACAAACAAAATGGCGCGCCGCACTGATTGCTATAATGGACCAATCACAGCCCGCATAGCACGACCCGTTAGCAACGACCGACCATTTCCGGACTACGATAATTTCGCTCGGGAAAAGTGATCAAATTTTGGAAGAGACCGAAGGCTGTGCGAAAAAAACTGGTCTAGAAAAACCGTTTAAAACACATCTTCTACTATGTTTTAGACTTCCAATTTTTGATACTAGGTACAGAAAAGACCACTCTTTCAGAAAATGCAAAAAAACAAAAATCTATTTTTTCACCTAAATTGACATTTTAGCTGATTACGGAGAATCGCTGGTTGCGACTTTTTGTTGGTTTTGTGGTGCCGGGTCACATATGTAGTAACAATTTGTCTTCTACTTTTACATTTTGGGAATAGCATTGCACTACCCCCCCCCCCCCCTCCCCCCCCCCCCAAAAAAAAAAACTATTTAATTTCCATCATGTCTTAAATTTACTTCAAAACTACATTCTTTTTGTTTTGTATTGTTCATGTTATGTTGTAATATTTTATTATTCTATAATTGGTCTCATGTATTTTTTATATCTTCAGTGTCTTGGCGGATGGATATTCGTGGAGTGCTATCTTCTTCCTGATATTCGTGGTGCTGTCAATCATAGGAATCGTGGGGTTTGGAATTTTGACTTCTCGTGTCGTTCCTCTACTTTGGCGGGTGGTCCGTGGCTTTGTTACTGGAAAATAAATACTGGACACTGCAAGATGAAATGCAGTAGGTAAGGAAGACTATGAACTTCGATGATGATGATGACTGTGATGACGATGGGAATGATGATGGTGGCAGGGATCATGATAATGATTTTAATTAATCAGGTGATGATAATGATAGTGATATTGGTGGTGATGATCATGAAGATGATGGCGGTGATGATTGCGATAATCATTGAGGTGATGATGATGATGATGATGCTGGGGTGATGGTGGTGGTGATTGTGATGGTGGTGGTGATGGTGATGATGATGATGATGATCATCATCATCATCATGGTGATGATGATGGTAATGATGGTGGTGATGATGCTAGTGATGGTGGTGGCGGTGGTAATGGTGATGATGATGGTGATGATGATGGTAATGATAGTGGTGATGATGCTAGTGATGGTGGTGGCGGTGGTAATGGTGATGATGCTAGTGATGGTGGTGGTAATGATAGTGGTGATGATGCTAGGGATGGTGGTGGCGGTGGTGATGGTGATGATGATGGTGATGATGATGGTAATAGTAATGATGATGGTGGTGATGATGGTAATGATGATGGTGATGATGCTAGTGATGGTGGTGGCGGTGGTGATGGTGATGATGATGGTGATCATCATCATCATCATCATGATGGTGATGGTAATGATGGTGGTGATGGTGATAGTGGTGATGGTGATGATGATGATGATGATGATGGTGATGTTGATGGTGATGATGATGCTCATGATGGTGATGGTGATAGTGATGATGGTGGTGATGTTGATGATGGTGATGCTGGGGGTGATGGTGATGATGATGATGATGATGGTGATGTTGATGATGGTAGTGACCCTGGGAGTGATGATGATGATGATGATGGTGGGGGTGATGGCGATGGTGATGATGATGATGATGGTGATGCTGCTGGTGATGGTGATGATGATGATAGTGATGCTGGTGATGATGATGATGATGATGATGATGCTGGGGGTGATGGTGATGATGATGATGATAATGATGGTGATGATGGTGATGATGGTGGTGATGGTGATGATGATGATGATGGTGATGCTGGTGATGATGATGATGATGATAATGATGGTGATGATGATGATGGTGATGATAATGATGGGGATGATGGTGATGATGGTGGTGATGGTGATGATGGTGGTGATGATGATGATGATGATAATGATGGTGATGATGGTGATGACGGTGGTGATGGTGATGATGATGATGATGGTGATGCTGGTGATGATGATGATGATGATAGTGATGGTGATGGTGATGATGATGATGATGGTGATGCTGCTGGTGATGGTGATGATGATGATGGTGATGATGATGATGATGATGCTGGGGGTGATGGTGATGATGATGATGCTGGGGGTGATGGTGATGATGATGATGATGATAACGATGCTGGGGGTGAAGGTGATGATGATGATGATAATGATGGTGATGATGGTGATGATGGTGGTGATGGTGATGATGGTGATGCTGGTGATGATGATGATGATGATAATGATGGTGATGATGATGGTGATGGTCATGATGATGGTGATGATGGTGGTGATGGTGACGATACTGGGGGTGATGGTGATCATGATGATGGTGGTGATGTGATGATGGTGGGGTGATGGTGGTGATGATGATGGTGATGATGCTGGGGGTGATAGTGATAGTGATAGTGATGATGGTGATGATGGTGATGATGATGGTGATGGTGATGATAATAATGATGATGATGATGGTGATGGTGATGGTGATGATGATGGGGGTGATGGTGATGGTGATGATGATGATGATGATGATAGTAAAAATGATCATATTGCTCCGTTTAGTCTCATTTCACAACGCCCCCTATCGTCAGAGCATGGTCAGATTCAACAGCCTAACATGTTAGCCTATGGACGTTTTTTTTTTAAATCGTTAAAAATTCATTTTTTGTTTAAACGAAAAGCACATCCACCCCGACGTACGTTATCACTAGCTCTTTCATTGGAGCCCTCATGTTTCATTGACTTTTGAAAGTTCACCCACCGTAATTTTTCAAAATAGGTTGCAAGCTCGTCATTGCCTATAATACACATGTGAAACAAGTCTAACTTTGGACTAAGTTTGCCAAGCGATTTGAAGATTATAGGTCGAGCACACGAAACATAAAAAGCATGAATTATCATAGATCACTTCTGCCTATTTCATTATGTCCATTTCATCCAACCCCCCACCGTAATTTTTCAATTTAGTAAAAGCAAACATTTAGCCGAGGTAAGCAAAAACATGAATATTCATAAACGGTCAGACAATACAGCCTTTCAGTACGTAACGTATAATGAATGGGAATGGGCGATGATCCGTACAGGAGGTAGAGGTCAGTGGTTTGTGCTGGCAATGTTCCAGCGAGCGAAAATGAGACAATCGGAGCAATATGTGTAATGATGGTGGTGATGATGGTGATGGTGATAATAGAATATTGAAATTATATTGAAAAACGTAATACTCTAATTAAAACCACCATGACCAACAACATGTATAATAATTTAAACATATTTGTGTCTTACACCCAGTAAATAAGATCGATTGATCGATCTGTAATTGAAAAACAAGTCAGAAAAAAAGGAAAAAAAATACAGATCGATCAATCGATCTTATTTACTGGGTGTAAGCCACAAATATGTTTAAATTATTGAAATTTCTCCCAGGAAGCATTACATTTATAAAACATGTATAATGTATCTATACTACAAATACTCATTCCTTTTCCTTCTTTTTCTCTCTTTACAGAAAGGGCATTAATCTCCAAAAACTACATTCGGCAGTGAGCGGAGACGCCACTTTTGGTCAATCACCATCACAGCACATTACCTCTACCCATCATTTCTTGCAATGAACTGTAGTTATGTTTTTCTTGTAAATTGCAAATTTATGAAAAAAGGTTTGAATTCCAACGGCATTAGGGACTCATAAGAAGGATATTCTTCTATGTTTTATCTATTTTATGCAAAACATAGTCCAGCTGGAGGCAGCATCTGGTCTGCAAAGACAGACTCTGTTTTGACACTTTGGCATTTTCATATAGCATTGAGGTTGTATTATACATGTACTAGTATTATGTCCATGCCAGTACGATGTACTTTGTCAGTAACAGGCTGTGAGCAGGAGCAGAGCTACAATGCAGTACCAATTGAGTGCAGTCTAAGACTTGCTGATCATACCCTTTGTTATGTGATATGACTGTCAATGGTCTGTGCATGGAAAATCAATTAGATGGAACGAAATTTCTGGTCGTGAATCTATAGCTGCTGTAGCACATGTATTACAAACCATGCATGTTGAGAGGCACACAATCCGTGAATGTTTGTCATACAACATTGTTTGGTCGTACTTGCAGCTACACTGTATATTACGATACTTGGGGTAGTTCTCTTATGAAACTGAACAAATAAATGTAAATCAAATTCATTTATTGGGAGAAAGAGAGATAGAGAGAGAACGACAGAGGGAGAGAGACCAAGAAGAGAAAAACAATTATTTTATGACATTTCATGTGCTTTATACATATTATGTAAGTTGAATCATGCAATCAACTGTACACTGTTGATATTGATCTTAATTGGCATTATGTATATACTCTATTAACATCTACTTTTCAAAAATGTGATTATGACAAATCATTTACGTTGGAAATTGTAAACATTTAGCAGCACCATAAATCAAAGTCTTCGTCACTTTTCATAGATCATCGAATAATGAATGTCAGTGTCTGATTTAAGAGAAGGTTGAGTTCTGGGAAGAGGTGAAAAATAATTTGTGAGTGTTACTCATTCTTATTATGCAAGTGTAGAAGAACATCAGATAAGACATGTTCCCTGAAAAGCATGGCTCTTCAATTGCCTTCATGTTCTAAATATGCATGTAACATCGTAAAAATCGGGGGGCCGGCTTTTTACGCCACGTGTTCGTGTAGTCCCATATACATCTTTCTGTGTACAGTGTTTGTAACTTTACCAAGACTTGGCCAAATTTCTTATCATTTTGATGATTCCAGAACCTTGCAATACACACAAATTCTTATATGCTAGATGATCAACCTTTTCTGGTCGGTTCCACACCGTTTCTTTCACAATGCAATCGCATGACCAGAACTCAACTTCATCTTTAAGGTTTATATTTGGGAGTACGTATTTCTTGAAAATATGAGAGGCAAAAACATATATATGTATTTGTTTCTCTTGTATGTCGTATAGAATACAAATGTCTATACATGTATTTTCTGTAAAATGTGGAAAAATAAAACTTGAAACTTGAAACTTTTCGTTATTTTCCTCTTTTTTTTTCTTCTTCTTTTTCCCTCTCCTTTCTCCTTTTTGTCCTTCTTTCTTCTCTTCTCTTTCCTTTCTTTTCTTTTTTTCTTCTTTCTTTTCCATTCCTATTTTTAAAACATTTCCAAAAAACAGTTCAATCGTTTCATTTTCTAGGTCACAAAAGAACATAATGGGGTACTAATGACTTTCATTTTATACAGTTTATAATTCAAATTCAAAATATTATTTAATACCTTGAACTGAAATTCTCTGTAAATTACATCAATTGTAGTTGACATGATCCCTGAACGAGCCAATAACAATTCTTTATCTGAAACATCATATCTATTCTTTAGTCTAAACGTACTGACTGGGCATTCATATTTCTCTGCGACCAATAGGTCATAAAATTGTTTGCTTTTTATTCTGTTCAAAAATATCAACTCGGGGGTAAAATAATTGATCCTGCACATTCATAAGGCCAGAGTAGACGGACTTGATGTTACAGCCATCGCCAGGGAGTTCGTTTACAGAAATAAACGGCGATAATAATACAGTTCTTTGGAAAATTCTCAGAATGAGGTAAATACATAGGAACATTTGCCTATGGTAAGAGGAAACACTTTGTTGCTGTTCACCGACAAATGTGTTTGACATACATGTAGCACAATGTATAGCTAGGGCAAAGAGCTTAATTCTTCTTTTAGGATTTCGAATTCTGCTGAATTATAAATGATCAAATGCAACATAATGTTTAAAAATATGTAAAAGCCTCGGCGACAAAATACAATTGTTTACGTCGTTAAACATCTATTCAAGAAGAATGCACAACCTAGATGATGATGATTTAGACTTAGCGTGCACTTAAAGGAATTGAGTAACTTCGTCTCAGATTCTGAAACAAAATCCTGGATTTAGCTCATGCTGCAATCATAATTATAAACCTTTAGATCAGTCAGGAACCCTATGACTATTAACAAGCCGATCGCCTGTCTGATTATCAAGATATTTATGATTGGAAATCGAAATCAAATTTTGCGTTTTCCTAACGGTTTTCATAACACTACATTCTGTTGGGGGAAATGAGTATGGTAAAACCGGTCACTCAAAGATGTTTACCTTTTTGAGGCCATTTCTTGGTCATTTTGAGGCGCAATTTTGTTAGGGTTTCAAGGTTACACCATATCACAGACGCTGATAACAAGTAGGGCCGTGCATCTCAGATTTAACATTGTTAAGCGATGCCTTTAAAGAGCTGACAAAGGAGAAGTTTTGGACAATATTATTGGGAGACATGATTTTTTTCCCTTTTTCGGGAGTGTACCCTTTTCAAAAGAGGAAGTGCCCCCCTCCCCCTCCCCCACTTTCAAATTCGCTCCGCTTCCCCTGCTGTGTATTTAGTGGTATAATATGGGTCTATCATCAAATTTTAGCAAAGCCAGAACACGTCTCCCCGCAACCGTCGTCATAACAAAATAATAACGTGCGCACATAGACGATCACGGCAACAGTAGCCTCGTAAAAAAAAAAAATGTGTAGTGCATGGTGATACTTCTCGAAAACATCCATTGAATTACACGCGGCGTGCATTGTGACTTTTTGTTGCATCTTTTTGGTAAATTTTTAATGTACACACACGTGATCCATTTCGACGCTCCTAATTGGCTATCTTCAACCCGTTTTATAAAGCGCAATTTCACATAATGATATTTCAGCCCTGGGTTGTCAAGGCGAGATTTGTCACTGATCCGATCGACACACAGACGTGTAGACGTGTATGAGTATTTTCGCAACAGTTATTGTGTAAGTATCTTTATTTCTGTTTTGGTAAATTTATTTAACTTTTCCTCCTTTATTTAAGAACAGGAGCGAAGTCCTAGACCTAGAGCTGGCGCCCATACCAGTGTTTGTACTAATGTACACGTAGCCTAATATCAATGAAGAGAGTGATGCCTCAAAAAGGCTATTTATAAATTCTTTTTTCTCTCAAATATTATCCCATACTTGTGATTATTTTAAACTAGTAATTATAAAGGTCATTGTTGTGTTGTTCCTTGTGAATCATTTCTATTAATATTATTATATATATATGTATTTTTTGCTGAAATTGTACGTTACGTGTGCATGTGTATTCAATTTTTACAAAATGTTATGCATTGATTTGTACATTTTCAATATATCTTGCTTTCTCATTTTCAAAAGTGCGACTAGGGATACCTAATTTCCCTTGCGTGGTATTTTTCCATTCCGCCTGCCTGGCTTTGCAGACCTGTTCAAACCGGTTCTAACTGGTTTTTTAATATATTTTCTTGTTACGTAGATTTGCAATTTGCAATTACGTACAGCGCGTGTAATCTATTACGATTCGCGAGATATACATCGTTATTTGGAGTGACTTTTTCATCCTCTTTATAAGATGTGATACAATCAATTTTTAATCCGTGCAGTGAGAACAAAGCAAGTTTTTGGTTTTCTTATTCTGCATCATTGTTTTGACAATTGTTATCCCAAATCGATCGGCTCGTTATTTTTCGTCATCTTGCCGTATTTTCACATCTGTCTCTTCAATAACCGAACATTATCTTTGTCGCCGTCATCCCTTGTGTTGTGCTGACTTTTTGATTATTGTCATCGTCATCACCATATCGTGGTCATTGCCATCATATTTTTCGTCATCGTCGTCGCTTGTTGTTTGAGTCATCTTCATCGCGAAGTAACTAATTATTTTGTTACCTGGTCATCGTGGACATTGTCCATTGACCGCCTGAGCATTGACGTCACAAACACCATCATCAACGACAACATCGCCCACATCATCATCAATATTGTCTTCGTCATCAACATAGCCATCATCGTCGCCGTCGTCAGCATCATCTTTCCAGACTTCGCCGTGGAGGCTGGATTTGGTTTAATGTATTTATTTTTAACGCTTTGCTTAATTATTTGATGATCATTTTTGTGCTCGATCGACACCCAGCCCCTAGGTAGGTGGTATCCGATCACAAACTTTGGAATTATCTTTTTATCCCAGTTTTGTGTGTTGAATCAAATAGGTGTCTTGCACTATATTTCAGGGACAATACTGATGTTATCATTGAAATTCTATAAAGTGATAATAAAATGATATTGAAAAAGAAACAGCTATAAATGGAGCAAAAGAAATAGAAAATATTACCTGTAGACCAAGTAGTTAGAAAAAAAAGCTATGCATTTTTTACACACTGTTATTCAAGAAACAAAACATGTTTTATTTGAATTATGTAAAGATGCTAAGCTGTTATTTCAATAATTGATTGTGTATGTTTGTTTGAATTGTTCAAAAACATATATTTATTAATACATTCATTTTACCAACAACAACAAAATAGAAAAATGAGTGGCTCAAATACGTAATTACAATTCCAAGCACAATATAGCACAGTATAGGTCTCATGATCGATACAACCCCCGTCACACTTATTTGGAATCAGCAGGAATCAAGCAGAACCAGCTGGAATGAAGAATTTTCCAAACTCGCGCCGCTTTCGGGCGGGAATTTCAAATTGACGAAAATTCTTACAGCTTTGTAAGAATGCCGTTCGAATACGATACTTAGAATGCACCTTTTTTTATCAGAGTAAATACTCACTATTACTTTAGTTCAAGATTCTCATTGCAAACTCGCAACAAATATCATCAAACTGTATTTCACGTTATTCACTATACCATGCAGCCTCTTTATCTTCTAGGTGTATCAAATCTGATAAAGATCCATCGTGTTTTGGTAACTTGTCTATCATAGAGCAAATATTGATTCATAATAATGAAAGACATATTCTTTTCATGGAAGATAGATATAGTGTATCTTTTTTAGGTTTATAATTTAAAGAAATTGCAAATTTGAAATTGTTGGATTATTGGTTTTAGTTTATTTTCGCTAACTGATCTCATATTTAATCAAATTTCACTGTGACAGTCACTTACAGCGAAAATAAACTAAAACCAAAAATCCAGCAATTTCAAATTTGCAATTTCTTTTAATTATAAACCTAAAAATGATACACTATATCTAACTTCTTTGGGTCCTATGATTATTAATTCCTAAATCTTTAATCCCTCTACAAAATATTGTCGGATATCTAACCCCAAAAAAGAATTACAAGGACATGTGGGGACGATTATTGGGAAGCAAATGGACACTTAATTAGTATCTACCTTATACTTGTTTCCACTCCACTTGATAAAACTGATAGGGTCTTCATTTTCTGGAAGCCGGGTAATTGTCTTGGCAACAGGAACTCCGCCATCCAATATGTATGGGCATGAATTCCATGGTACTCATAACATTCGGTAATGCGATGATATCTGCTGATTTATTTTTAGAAGAGAATCGCTTTTAGTCAAAACTACGCCATTGATCACTGTGATATTAGATTTATGCTTTTGTTGTAATATCTTATAATTCGAAGGGGGTGGGGAATCACAAAGTGATCCTGCTGGGACAGGTTTAAACTGAACAATGAGCGAGCTTTGCGCACGCGGAGTGAAGTCACGTCACACCTGGAAATGTGCTCAACGTATACCCTTCGAATGTTTTTTTTAACGCTTACAGTTAACAAATAAATTATGCATGGGAAGAGAAAATAATTCGGCAACAAATTTCATTAAGTAAATGGCGTTGTTTTAAGTATATACTACTAAACCTTACAAGACGTTTCACTCAGATGGTTACTTGATCAATTGCATTACTCCAACAAACTCTGATTTGTGTAAAAATACAGGTTAAATCAAGCAGGGCATGTACAGTACATTCCGTGTATTGCATGAAGAAACCATTGAACACCTATTGTGTTAATGTCACATAATGAGGAAGGTATGGGAATATTTCAAAGAGAAATTGTACGAAAGGTGTAAACTTGTGTTGAAATTAACAGTCGAAAATGTTCTTTTTGGAATCACACCCACTACATTTAATAAAGCTTTGAGTTCATTTATCATTTGGTTTAAATGGGTAATGCATTAAAGCAAATTGACTGGAATTCGCCTTATACCACAAACAATTTTAAACGAGGCAAAATTTTGGTTTTGAAAAAAACTATCTTTTGTGAACAATTGAGGCAATGTTCATTTGAAAGATGTTGGTCAGGTTTCAATGGTCTTTTCATTAATCTATTTATATAATACGGTTAATCTCCGCTGGGGGCATGAGCCCATGTATTCTACTGTTTTTAATGAGAAAGTTGGTACATCTATCTCCTCCTGAACCCTTCAATCGGGATAGCGGTGCAGGGTGCCATCGTCCGCGGGAGAGTCTACTCTGTGGAATTGGCTGTGACTTCGCCCGAGGTCCTCCTCCGTGTCGACGTCCAGTGCGAAAAAAGAGGCGGTATGCATAATGCATGAATGCGTGCACGACAGAGATACGGCATGCCTATTCAACGATCGATACGCAACAAGCTACACAATCCGTACAGTTTCACGCAGCACAAAGAGATACACAGCAAAATGATGATTCACTCGCGTAATGTGGTGTAACAAAATAATGCACCACGCAACGGGTTGGGCTTATCCCGTGTTAGGCATCTTGCTATATATATAGCCGTGTAATTGTTGTTGTTTTTTATTTCTTTTTTTATTGTGATGGGAATGTGAGTACGGTACATGTTACAGAAGTGTCCAACGAATGATACAGGTGGAAGGGATATAAAACAAATATACAATACACCTTCTCGGAACAAGCTAAACTGACAGAACGTATGTTGATTCTACGCTCACGTACGTTCATACACGTCTGCTAGCTGGCCCAAACCGTCCGATTTTTGCGCAAAATCTTTACTTTGAAAATATTTATACGAATTCTGTGAACCCTCCTAACATAATCATAATTCAAGCTTCTGCTTTATTGGTCTTTTTAGGAAATCTACATTGAAATCACAACAAATATTAACTCGAATAGATCATAATTATCGAAATCATAACTGACATACAAACAGCGCATAGTAATTATAAATACTCTGTCAGTTTCTTATGCAGTCTAAAAGAATCACAGTTTATTCCTGTCTGTTTGAAAATCATATACAAATCAAACACTTCCCTGTCTAATTCTGAACATAACGACATTTGGCTGTTTGAGGTCGCACGGACGGAAAAAGCGTATAGAAAGACACCCAAACTTTGGACCAAAATATTTCCTTTTAAAGGCTCGTTTTGGGGCTGGGAAATCGGTAAGTATTTCAACATTGCCTTCTATTTAAACCCACCCATGACTGTCACAGTTCACATATTTAAAAAAAAAAGATAGATTTGGGGCTGAAAAAGTACGATCAAAATG
>JAVYIG010014572.1:0-40798 GCA_035222895.1 Strongylocentrotus droebachiensis | reverse complement strand
CATGGTCTTAAATTACTAGCGGACACATGTAGAGTATCTTTTATCTTGTCAACCAAGCAAATCATTTTCTGATTCAATGGAATTTATTGCTAAAACAGAGGTTGAAACATTCATGTGTTTCAGGAGTAGACCTCCAGTATCCAATCCAATCCAATCCAATCCAAAAGATATTTGATATACCCGGTAGCGCCTTTTCCTTGCAGTTACAAAGCGTTGCACACACGCTCCAAGATGTTTGGGCCTGGTTTATAACGTGTTTCACATGTATTTGATCTGTTTGAAACCAGAAGGGCATTAACCCTTGTACATTAACACAGAGTTAATGCCCTTCTGGCTCTGTACAGATCATTTGTCCAATTTGGTGTCTTAACTGTTCCTTATCCATGTGCATGTACACTAATTTGTAGGTACTGTAAATACCCTTCGATTAATGATTTTCTGTCAGATATCATCAAACCACTTCAGACGTTTACTCAGACTATCACGGATGCCCTCACCATGGGATGGGGCTTCTATTGGAGACACTCTGCACTCTTCTTCTATACACGATATTCTTGGCTTTGTCATCTTCCAAAGAACACATGCTAATGCTGCAGTACAACTGAAAGCTGATCCCAACTTGAAAAATTGTACATGTATGATTGATGATATGGATGTTTTTGCTTGTAAAAGCTGAAGAAAGTGAGAGTTTAAGCACCCATTTCTATCTTTTTCTAAAGACCTGTAAACTATCTGTCTCCTGTACTCTTGTCACATGCTGGTCCATGTGGGAAAGATCCAAGATGGGACTTAGACCTAGGACCATTGAGTTTTGCTCACTCAGCATAGAAATAGAATTACCTCCATTGTGGACTTTCATTGAATAGCACCCCTAATGGTTTACCTACCGGTATTCAAGTTTGTAACAGTCTCGCCTTTTCAGATGCTTGTGATACAAATGACCTTTTGGGACACAATGTCCGTTTCTCAGCAATCCACCTATTTATAAAACTAAGTATCTTCAGAGTTTTCCAATAGATATGAACTTTTCAACTGCTTAGCTGCATGAGTTTTACTAAAGACACCATTTAACTTACGTTAAGTAAGTCCATACCACCCAAATTGGTTGAACAGGCAGTTCATGAATATACACAGAGTTTATGAAAGTTTAGAAGGCCTACAATGTACATTGTACTTGGACTTTCTGAACGGAACATTGAATTTTGCTCATGTGGGAATATATAAGGCAGTCAAAATCTGAAATCCCAGGGTCCATGGTATAAGGTCATAATCAATTATTTGATTCCATCTCTGCAGTTCTGGTACCTTGTGCACATCACCAGACGTGCCAGTGAACCACTTGTTGGGTTTTAAATCATGGCATGGTTATCGCCAGACACCCTGATATGGTCCTGTAGTTATACCAAGGATCCGTGCATCCCTGGAGAAGTCTTTCAAAGGATGATTTCCTAGAAACCAAGTGCACAACCTTCTTCCAGGCAAGGAGTTGAAAAAGAGGGCCTGTTTACACGACAATGAAAATTGTATTAAAGAAACGTAAATGAAGAAACGTTGGCCTATATGATGACAGTTTAGCTATGGTGTAGGTCATATGTTGGCCTACAGTGATTGTTTTTTTGAAATGCAATCTAGGACAAAAGCATGAAAGGGCACAACACTTAATAATTAAAAAATATGGTTTAAAAAAGAAAAAATTGGGGGGGGGGGGGGGGGGGGATGAGGAAACGTTTTATTCATTCTGCTAAAACATTTTTATGTTGACAGAGTACATGATACATGCATATTATGTTATGGGCATTTAACAAATAAATAATGATTTTGATAATTTTTGTTGCCTACTGTTCATATCCTCTTGATAGATCCTTGATCACAGGTGGTTTACAAAATATGAAATCCTCAAAAATTTGACAGAAAGTGCCAGGTGTACTGGGACCTACAGTATAATGTTTAAAACAAACAAACAAAACAAAATCCCTTTTAATTATAGGAGTCTTCTATTTAATACATATCAAGATGATGCAAGCACCCACCAACAGGTTCTCTTGAAAGTACCATATCCTATTGGGAAGGAAAAGTTTGTTTGTTTTCAACTTCAAAGACCTTCTGGAAGACCTTCTTGAAGCTCGGCTGTGTTTGTAAATATTGTGATGGACCAGGATGGGCTGTGTTTAGATTTCTGCGTTGGTTGTAAACATTCCAAGGAGAAGGATACAGAAGGATGATAAATTTGAATATGGAAGACTTCAGAATAATATCCCTTTCCTTGTATGTACATGTATGTACTGGGTGGTAAATCCAGAGATTGGCAATGTTCACCTGTAAGTTTTTGGAGAAAGGGTTATCTTCTCTTCCTGGAACAAACCTGGGACCTGTTGCATAAAACCTACCATCAATGGTTACTCCATCATGGTAGAATTGCTCAACAGCCAATCAAAATCAAATATTCCATGGAAGTTGCCATTGATAGCAAAGTTACCATCAATGATAAGTCTTTAATATGCAACATAACCCAGATACAAAATGTTCACCATGAAGGTTGTTTCTATTCAATATACTCAAAGCCAAAGTTAACAGTAAAAACAAAGGTTCTAACTTAAGTGTTTGCTCTGTCCTCTTTCATTTTGTTTTGATTTTTTAAAATTTATTTGATGTAATAGATTTTTTTCCCTCATGGTTTCGGATACAACTTTTCTGTCCTGTTTGATGAACTCATTGAAGAATATTTTTTTTTAATTTTTTTTTTTATTGCAAATGGTATTTCTTGTTTTTAATACAGGAGTAATCATTTCCTACATGACCCTCTCCCACACATTCTTGACTAATCAGTGGTTAACTCAGTGGTCAAAGAACAGATTCAAGTATTTCTTTCTAATTTGACTATAGGCCTAGGTGACATTAATCGCCCCCCAACAAAAAACAATTGAAGAAAAAAAATGATTAAAATCCCAAATAAAATGTCTAAATTGGTTGAAAATCATGCTTCTCAGCACCAGTCAAAAATAAGTTTGATTGTGACATGCCTACTTTATACAAAGAGGTGCCTTGAGAATATCTGGGAATGAATAAATGCATAATAGAAACTAATTACTGATTTTCATACATGTTAGGCACTGCAAACCGGTGTATTGTATGTTAAGAGCCAGATGGGCGTTGATTATGTGTTACAGTAATTAAGGTAATGCCTTTCTGACTCTGAACAGATGATACCAAAAGCTAAGTTGACTCCATTCCACAGCGCACTTTTTTATTTTACAAAAATATCGAAACTGAAGAAATGACAAGATTTCTTGAATTTTGTGTAATAATTATTTTAAAAAAAGATTGTTGGATTACCGTAGACACATTCTGGATGATTCTGAGAGGTATTATGAAAGGAGATAACATATTTTCAGGGTTCCAAGCAGCTACTTTGAACCCCTGCAAAGGTTACAAAACCTTTTAGAACAAAGCAAAACAAGGAATTAGACTTGATACCCCAAGGTGTAACAAAGGCCATCTTTTGACGTCATAGACCAGACGACCTCCCATCTGAAAGATATGAACTTGGTAGTTGTCTTTGGCCAATAAAGTGCATTGGGAGGTCTTAGAAAGTAACCTTTAAATCACTCCTAAATCAGTGTCATGGGTAAGACGTGCTCCTGGGTATCTAGAGTTCAAGGAGATTGGGTTAAACCCACCTGACTTGGTTGGCTTAAAAGAAAGTGTTTTGTAAGATCTTCTGTGGACTTTTTTGTTTCTCTGTTGATTGAGCCATGTTGATTTGACAGAAGGAATTCAGGTGAAGGATTTCTTTCCCCTCACCTACATTGTACATGTACCTCTTTCACCATATTCTTCTCCACCTGCAACACTACTACCACCACCACCACCACCACCACCACCACCACTACCACCATCACTACCATCATTACCATCACTACCACCTGTCCCTGGGCTTGTTTCTTCACCCCACACCCTCCTCCAGTCCTTCAGTAGGCATCATTACAGACTGACAGTAATATAACTTAAAGGGCTTTACACACATACAGCAACAAGCAAACCATTTAAAGCTGGAAATTCAAATTAGAATGGTCATCTACATCACAAACACAATAATTATTGTCATCTTAATCCTCAATGTTAATGATTTGTTGCCCTGTTCCTTTCCTTTTTCTGAACAGTCTGTCTTATTTTCTGAGCATTATTTTCTATTCGTAACTGCAAACACAAAACTTAACATTTATAATTACACAGGCCTTGAAAGTTTATCTATACATTGATTAACATACTAATCATCAAAGCAGTGAAACCCAAAATAAAAGTCATTCACACTTCACTTAATAATCAATTAATTTACTTGTCACCTCACCCCTTCCTTAATCGTTTTGTCCTTCTCTCATTGATTTATTTAAAACTGATACCAATACCATCATGGCTCCTAGTCTCTGACCACAGTCTCTAAATGTGACAGTTTATCACAATTTATTAAGCCTTGAACAGAGCCTAGATCTGGCAGTTTCTAGCTGTGCCAGGAGTGTCTAAAACATAGAGCCTAATGTAGTCTCATATTGCAGACACTACATTATAAGCACCATCCAAATCGTCTATTATGACCCAGAAGGGCGTTAACTGTTTCTAAGCACATGAGTTAACGCCCTTATGGCTCTCAATGGAGTGAACCAGGTCACTGATGGAGCGAAGTTCACCCAATGGTCATTATAGTTCACTCACCTGACTGCCTGATTGGTCCCATATACCCTGATGACCCTTGACCTATTGATTTATGGATCTTTGATTGGTCAGGAGGAACGAACCAGCCCATTGGGTGTCGTAAGACACAGATTGCAAATGAAGTGTAATAAAGCTCAGACAAAGTACCAGATGAAGCAGAAATAATACATGGGCGTTAAGAAATATAGATCACGCAGAGAGAGAGAGAGAGATAGAGAGAGACAGAGTAAGAGAGATGGAGAGAGAGAGAGAGAGGAAGAGAGAGACAGAGACAGAGAGAGACAGAGGTCAAATATGAAACAAATTTTAGTTACAGTTTCAATTTTATGAATGAACTTTATGAATGAAACAAATGAATAATTTTCTTTTTATTATACTGGTAAATGGATACCACTTTAAAATGTAATTATTGATTTAGAGGTATATTATCATTGGTCATCAATCATTGTTTTTATACTTCTATACTAGCAGAGGTGGTGAGAAGGGATGTAAGCTTAAAGATAAACTCCAGTTCTGGTAAAAAACGGAAAATTAATTCTCACAGAATCAAACGAAACTTACACTGAATGTTCAAGATTACAAATAAAAGACATGTGCCAAACAATTTTGGAAGAAAATGTATACTGGCTGAGTAATGAGCATAGAAAGACAAGGAAATCAAGGTAGTACCAACCCCGACACCATGTGTGTTGTCCCATATATAGCTTTCTGTGTACAATGCTTGTTACTTTACCAAGACTCGGCCAAATTTATTATGATTTTGATGACTCCAGAACCTTGCAGTGCACACCAATACTTACATGCTACATGATCAACTGTTTCTGATCCATTCCACACCTTTTCTTTCACAATGCAATCGCATTACCAGTACTGGAGTTTATCTTTAATTCATTGATGGGGGTAGGAGGGGGGGGGGGGGGGGGGGAGGGGTTGGATATTCCATTCCTGAAAGTTAATTCAAATATAATTTTTTTATCTCTCTTATATCAATACAGAATATTCAGACATCAACAGGAAGAAGATGATCAAAATAAAACCTAGATAACATCAGGAAAATGTTTTGGGGAAAACGATAAATGGGTTGTCTTGTCTTTTAGACCAAAAGGGCATTCCCTCATTGTTAAAGTATATTAGTTAATGACCTTATGGCGTCAAACACATGAAATGTCAGTAACTGATTGTAGAAAGGTTGTACACCTGTTACATGAAGTGTTATCTTGCATTAAATACTACACTTTGATCTGTAGCAAATGTGCTTATTCTTTTGTTCAGGCATTGGATTTCTCTTGTGTGCCGTATGTTGTTCATGTTCATGTACTTTAGATGGGCAGCTGCATGATTTTGAAGTTTATCCTGACATGATTCCTTCCAAAGTCGGTTCATGATCAGGTCATGTAATCGGCTTTATTGCAGCTGCAGGGATATATACGAGGGTAATACTGTTAAAATAGAAACCTACATATGAAGTATATCTATGTGCTTGAATGTTTAAAAAATTATGTAAGTTAAAAGTTATCTCCCCAATAGTCACAGGCATCTGACTTGGTTCTTAAACTTCTGGTTCCAAAGACCAGAGACGTTCAACAAAAATCTGGAAAGGGGGAGGAGAATCTTGATTGTTTCCTTAGTCTGTTTATATGTAGGCTTCCATTTTCTTGTTTTGATGGTGTGTATGGATGGAATGGATCGAGTACTATAGATTGACAAATATAGAACCAATGAATGACAACTATGAGAAGACAATTATGAGAACTTGAGAAGAACAGAAAAGAAAAGGAATGAGAGAAAGAAAGGAACAAATGAATGACATTTATGGGAAGAAAATTATGAGAAGAACAGAAAGAAAAGAAGAGAGGAACCTATAAAGCCGCCAGCACAAAAGTCAACCACTTACAGATGTAGGGATTTGAAGGAGTAAACATTTGTAAAATGGGCCAGTTGAGTTGAACTGCTGGAATACCTAAAATGCATTCCACGAAGCTTCACATTACATCTAATAATGTACATGATGACAGCTTTCAAATGTAGGCATGCTTAGGTTACCATACTCAAGAAGCATAACCTTGGGGAATTTCTTACAAATATCCACAATTTTTTTGTTTACTTCATATGAGTCTACTGCCTATGTATAACTCCATTCATTTTTTCCTCCAAATTCAAATAAAATGAATAGATGAAAAAATAGAGTTTATAGTCTTGAAATAGCAGCATAAATCAGTGATTTAGGGTTGAAAAGAAGGCAGCCCAGGCTACCAAATGGTAGCCTGAAATGTAGCTTTTCAAGAAATACTACACTGTGTTGAGTAATATTTGAAATTATCAGGTGGGCTGTATCTAAGACCCCGTTCTCACTCACTTTGTAAGTGGTCTTAGTTAGACCGCTCCAGAGGAACGGGTCTTGAGGAACGGTTTGCGAGCGTTCACACTCCGAGCAGTTTTTTATGGCTCAAACCGCTCCACGAGTCAAAGTGGTCTTGTTGCTATGGCAGCTCATGTCAGCAGGTCAATTTTTTCGCACGCGGAATACAAACCGTATGTACCGTACTACATGTTTCGCACGGAACGTCACTAGCTCACTTCCGTTCAAAGTACGCTTCCGTTCACATTGCACGTTAGAGCGGTCCAAACCGCTCTTAATAAGACCCGCTCCTGGAACGGTCCAGAAGTCCACTTCCTGGACCACTTTGACCGTTCTCACTCACCTAAGAACTGCTCCTGAGGAACGGGTCTTAGTTAGACCGCTCCAACGAAGTGAATGAGAAGGGGGTCTAATACAGACCACCTTATTTTCTGTTCTTATTAGATTTTAAAATCTGGAATACATACAGTGTACTTACAGAAGTCATTTAGGTTTTATGCATATGAAGTTAGTATTTGGAACTGATTATTTATGTGAAGAAAAAAAACACTGATTAGTTGTGAGATTTGAATCATATTTGATATCATACATTGCTCATGGAGATTATCAGGGTTATCTGTACGTACTGTAATAATTATTGACATTTTCCCTCTATTTTCTTCCCTTTTTTTCTTGTCCCATACAGTTAGAGGAGTTAGTCACTAGCTGGAATACAAGGCACAAACCTATAGGTGAGAACAAGTTATTATTTATTTTTAGAATATTTGTTAATGTTAATTGTTTTTAATAAACAATATTCCTATTTTGTAATCTTTAAATTTGCTTCTGTACACGTATTGTCAATGTGAACTTTCTATGAAGTATTAAGTTGAAATGAAAGATAGAATTCCATTCAAACTTGAGGATTTCTCTAATCATAAAGCATTGATAAAAGCAAACGATAAATCTACTCATACTTTTGACATTGCATAGAGTCATTGTTACTGGCTATTAGTGATATGCCTTCTTCAAAGCAAAGTACTATCATTATCTAAGCAAATATTGGCAAATCAGTTATGTTTTCCACGAATTAAAGGTACTCATTATCTTAGCAAATATTGGCAAATCATGTATGTTTTCCACAAATAAGAATAATACAGGCCTGATAATTTCCTGATTTAAATCGTTTTTTTAATAATTTTGTTTTTCTTCCAATACTGGACAGTCCCTGAGATCCATGTATATCCAGTTTAAAATTAGGGCGGTGAGGTGCTGTTTTTCCATGACTTATTTGAACGTCTCGCTTCATTTGTATTTTTGAATTCTTTGAGATATTCTTTCAATTCTTGACTTTTCTATCAACAGGTGTCATCTTTTCACGTGAGCTGTGGCAGGAACACAGAAAGTATTATAATACCTACAATGAAATCAGGAAGTAAGTCTCTCTTTCATTTCTTTCCCCATACTGCCTGTAGGAACACCAGAACTATACTGCTTTATTATATACCAGTATCACTATTAATGATTTTCATGAAGAGAAAAGTAAGGGCAAGAAAAATACAGTGCAAGGTGCATGCTCCTTGCTTGCATCAACTCAAAACAATATTACGTTGAACAAATAAAATACGCACAGATCTGTATACTACAGCATCTCAAATTGACCAGTAATAATCATTAGGATCGACATGATAAACCGTTGTTTTGGTCCAAATACTTCTTGTTAGGATTTCAGCCTTCTCCTGAAGTAACTTTTTTATTTTCAAGTTTTGTGCTCCATGAATCTCGTCTGTAAAGCCATCTTCGCAGGCCATTGACCTGTGAATAATACAGCCTTGTTCACTAGCCCTGGTTGATGTTGAGTAGTTTTAGATGACGTAGCAATGACATTAATTGTGGCTGCGAAGTAGCGACCCTCTAGGGGGAGCTATTCATCATGATATTTCAACACTCTTAATTCCAGCCAATGACATTTACATATATTGGTAATTTGTTGGATTAGGATTTAATGCCTACAAGAAATTGAAAACCATTTGCAGTCTCTTTCTGGTTTAGTGGTTAAAAATTGGTGCTTAAAGATTTGATGGATTGCATTACTTTGCCATGAATAACATCTACATTTGACTCTCCAAAATTAACTTTAGAATCGTGTAAATAATGAGGAGAGTGATAATGATGTTCAGTACCCCATTAGAAAATAAGTATGTTTAGAATATGAAAATCTACAGGATGCTTTAAATGTAATTAAATTAAATTGGAAATGCCCCAATTTCAAAAAATGAAATAGAAGCTCTTATTACCAATCATGTGAAAGAATATGTTTTGACTAATACATGATGATAAAAATGTTGCCGGGAAACCGCCTACTAATTGATACATTTGGTAAATTAGTTTGTCTATTGGTGAGTGAGAGATAAACGCATGTGTCGCGCACGTGTGCGTAGTCCCATATACATCTTTCTGTGTACAGTGCTTGTAAATTTACGAAGACTGGGCCAAATTTCTTATCATTTTTGATGATTCCAGAACCTTGCCGTACACACCAATACTTATATGCTAGATGATGAACCTTTTCTGATCGATTCCATAACGTTTCTTTTACAATGCAATCGCATGACCATAACTGGTCTTTATCTTTAAGTTCGTCAAGGTGAATGCATCAGTCATTTATTCATTGACATCAGTCAATGAGATTTAAAGACAGAAATTGATGGAGACCATTGAGTTTGTAAAGCGGCAATGTACTCATGAGAATGCTGGCTATGCACATGACTTATCACCTTACATTCCTAATCTGGCCCTCTATGACGATGATCATCCATCATTTGTGTCTGTACGTCTTACCTGGAGGACTAGTGCCCCTTTTATATTGGGGAAAGAAGAGGGTTGAATCTGGACTGAGTCCAGACTCGTAAGTTAACATGAATGGTGTCAGCATCAGTCTAATCCACAATCCACATTCAGTATAGACTTCTCGACCTGCTTCGAGAGGAGGGTGGAGTCCGGACTGGAAGTGGATTCTGTGTTTGATTCTTGCACTACTCAATGTAGATCAGGTAGCTCCTCATGGATGCACTGCATCTTTTTCCATCACAATGGTAGGGAAATTCTGAGAGAGTGAGACGGCATGGAAATAATCTGTTGAGAGCAAGAAGGGTGTTAGCTCTATTTTAAGTTGAGTTGGCGCCCTTCTGGCTCTCAGCAAATGAGATTGAGTGTAATCATAGAACAAAATGTTAATACTTCATACTTTATGAAAGGGAGCTTGATTTGAGGTGCGGGTTGAGTTGGTAGCTATCTCTCTTGACTAAGTCTGGATTCAACCCTCTTTGGCGGTGAATATGAATACAGCTTATGATAACGATCATCCATCATTCATGCCCTTACCTCTACCTGTGTATAGCTCGGGGACTTTGGATGCGGTCTTCTAGACATGTCTATTTATGGAGACGAATACCGTCTATAATGACTTACAATGATGTATAGGGGACATTAAGCCTATTTCATCATCATATCTATCATGATCATCTAGATTGAGACCTGGGGGATATTCTTATGATGATCACATTATTCATTCTTTGACATGAATGTGCCATGAAGATCTCCGTCATCATTTAAGTCATTTCCGTGAACATCTAGTCTTCAAGTACAGACTTGAACTGGATACTTAAAAAAATGCAACTACCACTACAACCACTTTCTTCTACCACTTAAAATTTACCATCTCTACCACTCCTACCACCCCTACCACCCCTCCCACCTCTACCACTATAACTACCACATGGGGTCAACAACCCTTCTTAATGTGCAACAATGACTATCATACATTACATTTTGTCATAGCAACTTCTGAGGCAATAATTATCTCCAATCGATCATCTTATGCTGATATTATATGACGATTGACTTCATTAAGATGTCTGTCATCTTCAAGTATTAGGATTGAACACTTAATCCTTTGCCCCCCCCCCCCCCCCCCCCCCCCCCGCCTCCTTACTCCCACATAACAAGAATTAAACATAAATATAACTGAAAGTTTTAGTTTCCTATGCAACCCCCCCCCCTCCAAAAAAAAAACAACAACAACAACCACCAGACTAAAGAAAGAAAAAGAAACATACATCACATGCATCATTCATGCAAAAACTTTTGCTGAATTAATTGGTAGACAGTTTGGATTTATATTTGACCTCATTATCTCATCCCCTTGCTCAAGTCTGCTTTCTATAATCAAACAATTTCATACAGCTTAATTTGGAAAACCCTTTCTCAGAAGGAAAACAAATCAAAGACAAATGAGACCAGACATTTCATCTCGATTTTCAAAAGTCTTGGGAGTGCATCTCCTTTGCTCATCTCCCTGGAGGGGTGCGAAGGACCGGTTTCATTATGAAGCAGGTGAATGAGGGGGGTATACGTGCTCTGGGAGCGCGATGATGGATCACTCTCTTTTCAGCTCTGATCGGAGAACAAAGCAATTAGGACAAACAAAACCAATTTGATGGCAGAATGAAATAAAGATGAACAACATAAAGATGTAGATGACGGCTGCCCAATCCTGCATGCCGCATCGTCCGTCCGTCCGAAACCCCAAGTTTGTCGGCAAGTTGCCCTTGATGTCTTTATCTGAAAACTAGACAAGAGTGAAGAGAACGTCTCGAAGTTGAACTTGTTTTGTGTTAAAACCGTGTCAAGGAATTTGGAGTAATTTGATCTGGAGGGGTGCGGTGGTTGGTGCATGTAAAGGTTTTATAACTTTATGTCTTGACAGAAGAATTATGAGGGTTTTTTATCCATCTTATCGGTAGAAGGATGGAAGAAGAATGCAGGGAGCGTGATTGGCAGAGGTATTTTACTTGTAGCGATGAAAAGCTTAGAAGGATTTATGAAATCATAGAGAGATGACCTTTACAAGGAATCTTTGAGTATCAGATCTAGGTCTCCACATTTAGGCATTTATGTTGACCTACCACTGGATAGTTCACCTTAAAGATATTTACTATTCTGGCGTAAACAAATAGCGAAGTATAGAACTCAAGAGTATACAATTTTTTATCAATACCCGGTAATCAATTTTGATGGTATAGGAATATTGTTATGTATCTGGTAGGATCCTTACTTATACCAATACCAGATTGGTAAATCTTTAAGGTCATGTGGGGGAACTTATAAGAAGAAATTCAAAGTGTAAATTGGGAATTAAGTGGACAGATTCCAGTTCAGTTCAGTTCAGTTCAGTTTATTGAATTCCATCTTAACATTTTAAAACTGTATTTGGTACCATTCTTTGCAAACAAACTATCTGTATAAGAAAGTTAGATATTTTAACTTCTTATTTCCTTTTTTTTGTACCATGATACACATGATCATTACGTTACTTATCATTCTTGGGGTCAGAAATAAAATGAAATATTTTGAGACAAATATTAGTCTAGGAGGCCTCTCAAAGTTACTTTGAATCTTTATAGAAGGAAAACAAAAAACAAGTCAAACTTTATGATCATATTTGTAAGCATTAAAGGTCATCACAACACAGAAGTCAGTCAGTTTTGTAGGGAAGGAGGGCATATATCGGGAGGCTGTTTTAATACCTGTTTCTTGAGCTGCTCATACCTGCATGATTTACACCTGTAGCAGGCCACCTTTCATCACATACCTTTACTCCAGGCTTAAACAAACTTGACTTTCAAACTTCATGTTCTTTCTAAGCTCCACTTTTATTCTTGGGCATTTCCGCCGCTTTTGTGCATTTCCGATGCGTCTGAGCACCACTGGAGGCTTGTTTGGATGTGAAACACTTTCGGGAGCCCAGTCAACAAGAATAGAACAATTTTTCAACAGCATTCATGATCCAGGAAGTGGCTTGACATTTTCTTTGTGTAAAAATATTCCCTTTATGTTGTATGTTTGGAGCCAGAAGGGCATTAACTTATACGTTTACACAGAGTTAACACCATTCTGGCGCAGAACCAACAATTTTGATGAATGTTCAGCTTTGATGAAAAGTCATAATAAATAATATGGTTGAGAAATGGGAAATAAGAGAGTGTAAAATTCAAATTCAAACTTTATTGATTTCAATCCAAACAGATAGGATCATTCTCAATTTTTGTACATTGGATATCAAATTTTAAGGTTATAGTCTTATATCTTTGATAAAAATTAAATCTAAATCTGAATATGTAATTGCAGCCAAATATGGCAAGTTAAGCCTCCATTTTAAAAAGTTTATATTTGAGTTGTAGTGGAATATATGATGTTTTTGTCATTTCACATTCCTGTACATGATTGTAAATAGCCAGTTGGCTTTTATGTTATTTTTGAGTACCCAATAAAAAAAAAAAAAAAAAAAAAAATAAGGTTATAGTGTAACATAGATAATTGACTTTGATTATGATTATGACAATGTTACAATGATAATTGTTTCCATTTTTGGTAAGAATTAAGACTACATAATTTTTCATTAATTTTTTTTTTGGAGCAGAAGGAAGCTATGTTGTAGTATGGGGGGGGGGGGGGCTATCCCTATATGTAGACTATTTCCATTATATTTTTGATGATCCCTAATACTCTAATTTTTATGGACATTGATCAGCCAAATAAATACAAATCTGATGATAAGAAAAACAAAAAGTAACATTTATATTGGGTTTATTGGACTGTAAAGCTTTCATGTCGCAGTGATGTTCCTGGCCACCATTCACATACATTTCTCTCAACCAGGGCCCCATTTCACAAAACTTGTCATCAGTGACAAATGACAGTTTTTGTTATAAGCTAGTGAAATCCTTGCTTCTGATTGGTTATCAGCAGGTTTGTCACTGATTTTTGTCATTTGTCATTGGAATAAATGGGAAATGTGAAATGGGTCCCTGATATTCCTTCCCTACCACTGGGTAGAGAGAGGCAACTGGGGCATTTAATAAGGACTCAAACGCTGATTTTTTTTATTGAAAGTCTGGTCAATGAACCCCCATACCATAGGCATAACAACTATAAAACAGTTGATTTGTATTGTCTTTTTTACTATTTGTTATGAAAATATCAAAGTAGGTCATTTAAGAACATCAAATACACATTCTTCTCAAGTTCAGGACCATTATCCTTCATAAATCTCTTTGATTCACCCTCCGACTCACAATAGGGAGGATCTATCAGGTGCGTTGAGAGAAATACAACCTGTAAGTGAAACAGAGTCTAGATGTTGTCCTATCATGTTTGTTGGGATTCATAAATTGATCATTCAGCTTACTTGATTGATGGTTCGAGCCCTGATCTTTAGTTGAATATAATGGGAATTTAACTTCTGAATTATGAGCTATTGATATGTTGCGGCTGGAACATGATCTTGTTGGAATGATTTATGTGATAATTTGTGAGTAAAATAAAAGATGATATCCCCAAGTATGTGCTATATCATCTAGAAAACAGTTTGTAGAAGAATTCAAAACAAATCTTAGCTTACCATTATCAGTTGTTGAATGTCAATGTATCATATTTTGTGCTTACAACTCGTAAGGAGAATTTGTAGGGATTGGTAAATCAATTTAGTGAAAAGAATGAAGATCATTTAGAGTACTTGATTGATGGTGCACAGTTTTTATATTTAATTCATATAACAGAATTTAACTTCTGAATTATGAGCTATTCGTGCCTTGCTGCTTGAACATGATCTTGTTGGAATGATTTACATGATAACTTGTGAGCAAAATAAAAGATGCATTAACTGAGTTTGCTTTGAGGTAAAGCATATCATATAGAAAACACATATATTGTAGAAGAAATCCAATCATATAGAAAATCCAAAACAAATCTTTGCACATCAATAACAGTTGTTGAATCTTAAAACACCAACATTTGTGATTACAGCTCATTTAAGGAGAATCTGTAAGGATTTGAAAATCAATTTATTGCAAAGAAAGAAGTTGTTTTCTGTAAAGAGCCAGAAAAGAATTTTACCATCTAATACTATTTATCAGATTTATAGTCATCTCTATTTTCATTCTTGGATATTGAGAATAAGTATTGAAAGTGGCTTAAAGACCAACATCCAGATAAAACAGAAATAACTTTATACAATCAAATAAATAGAATAAATACCATTATATTTGACAAGAGTGACAAATCAACATTTATTTCTACAACTGTGCTGTACTTGAGTCATAAGTTCTGCAAGCGATAGACCAAACTAGGAGTTTATATGGTGTACCGGTATAGAGTTGTATAGGGGGTTGAATGAAACTGCAGTTTTCAAACACTTTCAAGTTCTCAACCCTATTCCTATAATATTAATGAAACACCAAGATCCGGCTAAGCTTTGATGGAAAGAAATCATTTGAGACATTTGTGGGTAAACCTGTGACAAACACGATTTGTGCCCTTTCGTACTAAACTGGACTGCCAATATTTAGCGGGAAAGAGAGAGGGAGACTGGAATTATTTTTATTTGGGGGTTGAGCCGTAGTGGAAATCATTCATTACTGGTGGGAAGGAATAGGAATCAACATCTGATCGGCATGACTGGCAAAATATTCGGCCAGCTCTGAAGATTTGTAAAGAGGAAAGCTTTTACATTAACTGCCCCCATTCAGGTTTCATTCTATGCTATATGTCTGGATTAGGCTGCAGGCTAGCTAACCAGAACAAATTCCATTTATAAATGTTGAAAATAAATGATTTATTTTCAACATTTTAACATACAAAAATATAGAAGCATGCTCACATTACAGCAGAAGAAGGCTGTCAAAAATATTAGATATTTAGATATATTGGAAACCACTCTCTAATCACCATTAAAAATAAAGGAATATTAAAATTTGGGGCCCATCTCTTGATGGCGCATCTAGACGCATGTGTAGGTTGTGACCTCACATCTTCTCCTCTCAATGTATTGGGTCTGAAAGGTAGCCTATTATTTCACCCCCCCCCCCTCTCTCTTTATATCTCTATCTATCGGGGGACTTAGTAGTAGGTCCATGATCTATCTATCTCCCCCCCCCCCCCCCCCAATGCTTAAACTGTATACATATACATGTAGGTCTACCTTTCTAAATTTATCAAGATCTGCTTTCAAGTTTCAACATATCAAAAGCTAATCTGTTTATTTGAAAACTTGTTCATGTCTTTCGATCGCATCCTCGGAGTAAAGTCCCCATGATAGAAATAAGTGTATGCACAGTTGCACACCCACATGTGCATGTAGACTGCATATGAATCTACATTCAAGGGGTGGAGAGGGGGGGGGGGGGGGCTCCCTTAGCTATAGGATAATGATATTAGAGCAATGGATCTAGGGTTATATGAGTGAAAGCTCCATCCATACATCATAACAGGAAACCAAACGTCCCATCTTACTGGGGTGCGATGACAAGATGATCTCTGGAAAAGGGGCCGCAGTTTCAACCATTACTGCACCAGTCTGTACAGTAGATTGAACAGTCATCTTTCTGCCTCCATTACCTCTGTAGCTGTCAATACCCCTCTTGGTAGAGTTGTTGTATAATCTTTTGAGAGACAGAAGGAAAATTGAAATAAATCTACCCAAAATGATATGAGTTTAATGCCCTTTTCGCACTAAGTGGAGTATTTTCTTCTCTATTTATTCTCTTTTGCTGTGCTGTGAATCAAACGATCCTGGTTTATATCCACTAGTAGATTAAATCTTTTCCATTATCAAGCTGAATTCATGTTGCCACTCCATACCCAGGAGAGAATATGGAGACCATTCAGTCAGGATAAATGGAAGCCATTCTGAAAATATTCTCATAGTGCTTTAATTGCAGGCTTATTGACGTGGAGATGGTGCACAACTTCATCTCTATTAGTGCTTAATAATACAGTGAAGTGCCTCAATCGATGTAATATTCTGTTTGAAGCCAGAAGGGCATTAAACATGTATTATTCAAAACAGAGTTAATGCCTTCTCGCTCTAAACAGACACAAAAGTAAATTGTACATATACATATTGATACAGGAGTGACAATCATTATCACTTTTCTAGGCATGCCACTACAATATATATTTACAATTATTGAATCAGGCCTAATAAAACCCGAATTAAATCGGTTTCCTGATTTTTTTGATTTTTTTTTCCCGATTAAAAAAAGGAAAAGAAAAAGAAAAAAAAAAAAAAAAATTACCAGATTTTTTTTGTTCTTCCCTCTTTTATCCTGATTTTACAGATTTCCCCGTTATTTTCTTTAATCTTCCCTATTTTGCCCTATTTTTTTCCCAATTTTCTTACTCGAAAGGGGGGAATGTTGTTAGATGCCATTTTTTACCCGCGAATCCTCTTCTCTTTTTTTTTTACTCAAGGGGGGCGTGGTTGAGGGGAAAACAAAAAAAAAGATTGATGCAAGCCCCAATAATTGCACATGTATGAATATGAACATGATGAATCACTATGTTTTAGTTCATTTCAAGTTCACGTCTATACCTGTTGCATACTTATAAGCCTCATGGTAATCTCTCTTGTAACATTTGCTGTGCGCTCTGTTGGTATATATTTGGCATTTGCACAGGTGTTAATATCCTCTTTGACAGCCATTCCCTGACATGAAATATGCTTTTTGACAATGTTCCCTGAACATGTGAGAGAAAAGCAAACAAGTATCCAACAACATCAATTGTATTTTGTCTTTCTGACAAAAACTTATATTAGACAAGTGTTCAAAAATCCAGCTGTGTTGTCTATCCAGGATGCAACATTTGCTACTGTTTGCATTTATCATTTATGACTTTGTATTTCTGTTTTTTGAATAAAAAGATGAGAAACCTATTTCATCGGAGTAATTCTCCCAAGACAAGTTTGTCTAAACTTGTTTCATCGAATGATTATCGGAACATTATTTTTCATTTTATTTTATTTCATTTCAACACGGAGACATCTGCTCCAGCCATGCAGTGGCTGTTCTTGCACAAATACAAACCACATACAAAGCACATACAAAGTGTATATACCTACAAAGAAAGATGCAATGCACAAAACATGTAGGATTATCATTAGGATGGCAGGAAATTTCCAGCTTTAAAAGAAAAACTGATCTCTGTAAATCTCATTTTTCACATTGTTATGTAATGTAAAAATTGAAATTTCTGACGGATTTATGTCAAAGTGTTATGAAAACGTTGACTAAATACTGCTGACTGTTCAATCTTGCTTCAATCTTTTTTTCTTCTGAAATGGTTGTTCAACATTTACAAAGATTTCAATGAAATTTAAGTATCTGTTTGACTACCGTATGTGCTAAAGATCAATTTCAGATTTATATCAACTCTTTTAGTTTTGATGATTTTCCATAACAAAAAGAGGACTGATTTCACTATTATTTGAAATGTAACTAATTTCATTTTATTTTCAGTTTATGTTTGACTTTTTGAACATTTGGAGTCCAACCCAGACCAATTCCTTTCACATAATCAGAAGAATGAATCCCTGTTTAAAATGATGTCTCACTCAATGTGATCCAGATGTGGCATGAAGTTATAAAATATTGGCAGTCCAAGATCAAGCTAATAAACCTTGCCAATCCATTGCAATGTGAAGTAATCTTCAGAAAACAGATGACAGAATCACATGGAATAAACAAAGCATGAGTTTAATGTATTTCTTTAGTCTCCCACTATGTTTGAGCTTGATAGCTTTTTCAAGACCACCAGTCTGCCCTAGCAGTCATAAAAGTGATCTCCTGGCAAGGTTTGTGATGTTTTTAGGAATCAAGAGAAAAGGGATGGGAGAACAAAGATATTACAGAGATATACACAAGTCTTTTTCACAGAACATTTTGTTTGCACTCATTTGTTGTTGTTGCTGTTGTTGTTGTTATTGTAATGAGTAACTTTTCCACTTTCTGTTACAAGCCAGAAGGTCTGTTTTAAGCTGTATTAGTCATTAATGGCCTTCTGGCTCCAAACAGACAATTTAAAACCTTACAAAAAAGATAATGTAGAATTTAGAAAAAGTTGCTAAAGCAATTGCAATGTAGGAAACAAGGAAACAAAGAGATGACATTACAAAATGTGGACAGGAGATTGAAAAGCTATGTTCAGTGAAAAAATAAAATTTCAGTCATTTTGGGGAGGAATACTCGATAAAAGAGGATGCCATATATGCAACTGTTCCATATTTTGTGTATTCAGAGCCAGTAGGGCGTAACATATGAGTTACCGGTAATGCCTTTCTCTTCTCGCTCCTAACAGGTGATTTAGAAGAAGAAATATATAGACAAAATAATTATTCCCTAAGCCATTACAAGGGAGAAAAAATAACAAAACAAATATAAATATAAGCATCTCAAGGAATCGTACCAAAATTTGATCCACAGTGATTTCCTACAAATTTATGGATATGATTAAAGAAGTGGTCATTTATTTCTTTCTGCTCCAGTTCAACTCCTGGTTCAACCACTTTCCTACCAGAGACCTTGTCAAGATCATTATTTAGTAGGCCAAGGCCAACAATTTCTTATTTACATTCTGGTTTGAAATCTTGGATGACATCCAAGAGATACAGCAGCGTTCTTTTTTTTCTCATTAAGCTTGACCTAAATAAGAAAAATGTATGACATAGGTTGCGTTTATCTACCAAATTTTTGGCTAGAATTAGGTTTCTCAAACGTCTTTCAGGCAAATTTAGAAGTTGATATAAACGCAAAGTCTTTTTCAAAGGGCTTTAGATATGGGCATATCTAAAGACGCAAGGTGTGTTTTGAATGTGACATACAGCCAGAATCACGTTTCTGAGAGATCGATAAACGCAAAGCTGTTTTGAACCTCACATACAAATAGGACCACCCAGGTGTTGTGTACAAGCATGTGTGTGAAGTTGACCTGCGAGAAACTGTCTGCTTCCCGGGACAAAACGGTTGGGCAGATCGACACAAGGCCTTTATTGTGAATCGTGAAGAGTCGATAAACGCGACATCCCGCAAATCACGATCGTATAGTGGGGTATGATAGTGGGGTTCGATAGTGGGGTACGATATGTACATATCTAGTGGCAAGCCTAGATAAACGCGCCCTTAGACCTTTGTAGGAATCTTTTGCATATTTGGAAATATTCACATTACAGCAGATTTCACAATTTTGGGGAAGCTTCCGTTATCTACTTTTATAAGCTTTTGTATCTTCAAGAAGATTCTTTATTTTCTTGTTTGTTCTCTATCTTCTGGAAGACTCTGGATCTTTTGAAAGATTTTGTATTTCTTAAAAATTCTGTATCTTTGGTAGATTCTGTATCTTATGAAGATTTTGTGTTGGATAGTTTTAGAAGGTTCAGCAATAGATCACAGATGAAATTCCTTATGCACATTATGAAATTTTCCAGAAAATAAAATATTGCAGAATATTTGTGTACATGCATCGAGGATAAGAGTAAAGGAGTAGCCATTGGCCATGGCCACAAGACCTAATTGTGGTCTTGTATTACTTCAAGTGCTTCAAGTGTCTGTACTACAAATGTGACACAAGCTGGACAATTGTGCCCTTTGGAAGTTGGAAACTCAGTTTCAGTTTAGAAATTAATCTGCAACTTTTTGCTTGGATCTTCTTAAAAATTCTTGTTCACACTTCTCCTTTATAAAACTCTCCTTTATAAAACTCTCCTTTTTACAACTTCTCCTTTTCTTGTTCACGCTTCTCCTTTATTTTCTTGAACTAAACTTTGGTATAAATGTAAACGCTATTAGAAGCAGTAGCATTCCTCATGTTTCATAAATCTTGACCTAAATAGACCTTCAATGTTAAACAAGAGATGCCATTGATCATGGCAAAGAATTCCATATCAAGTTTGACATTAATCTTATTTCTATCCAAGAGATATCCTGGCACCATTTCAATGTTTTTTGCTGGAGGGTATTCACTCCGCATATTTCCATTCTTTGAAACAATGACTTTTGACAGAACTGTCCATCTTTATGGCTTCTTTCAAAATTAATGAAAATTTGAGTTTTGAGTAGAAGCAGATTGGCACATTGGGTCAAATCGCATCTTATCCTTGATATGTCTAAATGCAATTTGTTCAGCAAATTTGTTTATATTACGGAAAACATACATGCATCATTTGAAGTTAAAGGAGTTAATGATGAAGAAGAGCTGGGACAAGAAAGAGACTGGAATGAGAAGAAGATTGGAAAGAGGAGGAGAAACAAAGAAGAACTTGGAATCTGAGATGAAATGATGAAGAAGAGTAGACAAATTAAGATTAGAGGAATTTTAATCACAAAACACTATATTTTTACATGAATATAATTGATGGGATGGGAAATCTAATCATATTGAACATTTTTTATAATTGTTTTGTTTCGTAACGTTGTTTGTATAGAGCCAGAAGGGCATTATCTCTTTGTAAAAGTCCTTGAGTTGATGGCCTTTTTACTCTCCATAGTCTCAAGAGAAAACATGTCAAGTTCATCATATATACTACCATCATTTTCTGATATGTGACAACAAGATAAATGTTTAAAATCCTCCCAAACCTATCCAATCAAACGGATGACCCTATTATTTTGGCATCTCTGCATTTTAGAGGTGAAAAGGTGATAGAAAGAAAAATTGGGCTTGGCTCCTTGTTTGTAAAGATTTGGGGTTGGTTGTTGACATCAAACTGTTAAACTTCACTGGTCTGTTGCAATAAATAAACCCTGATTATGGAGAGATGATTTGAAAAACTGACATTAAGTGAAGAGATGATTTATGAAATACCTTGTCCTAACGAAAGATTTACCTCGCTCTATCTGGGTATGTTTATAAACTTAGTGGAAGATGTTTGAAAGATATGCTAAAACAAGGCAGACCCCAACATTTTTTTTCAGAAAATTGATACAGTTCGTCTCTGAAGTGCGCATGCGCAAATCTCTGGTTTATTTCCCAAGCTAGTTTGTGATGACCGTATCGGTCTGGTGAAGACGCTATTTTGAGCTACAGGAAAATATCCCGAGTCTGAAAATAGCGGGTTATTTGGCAAACTCAAGCTGATGAAGACAGGCCTACTTTAGAAAATTAATTTGAGCTGTATAGTGTGGATATGATGAATTCTTGCAAATATCAGCAGCACACAGACATAATTCCCCCTCCCCCTCCCAAATTCTATGCCAACTTTACCTTTGAAATCTAATGGAGCAGTAATGTTTGTAAAATTGAAATTGTTAATTTCAGACGTGAGAGAATGGTTGTTTTGTAGTTTGTTGAGTTTCTGAGCACACATCAACATCACATCTAGTTCGGGTTTCTTGAACTCCGGAATGAACATCTTGTGACGTGGAATGAAGGGCATGGGTCAAAGCGAAGGTTGACCATCCCTTGACCATTCCAACACAGGTCATTTACCCCCAGCAAGCCTTGCATCTAATCAGACCGATGACAGACTTATCTTTGACCAAAGATGGGGAGACTTCAGTTTGCATTATGACTGAAAAATATACGATAACAAGTATATATATCAGGACATAATAGTTTGAAAGACGTGTATATGACTTTGACCGAGATATGAATTACCTGTGAAATTGTTGAGTGTACCATATACACGTTTTTGACCCAAATTGACAATGATACAAGGTTGATTTTGTTATTATTTTCTTCATCAGTTGATATATGAATTGGTCAGTGTATTCTGTCAGATAATTGGATTCATTATCTCCCTTGTCCTGTTATTTTATATAAACGTACAAATAATTTTACTTTATCTGTTTTCAGCACCTGTTTGGATAGTTCCAAAACCAAAACAAAATTTGAAGGAATTTGTTGAAATTTGATGAAATCTGTTGATAAATGTTGGATATGATGCTTGAAAAAGAAAGATATATGAATTGAAATTAACAATTAAATTCAAGGTGATCTGGTTCGGGTATAATCCAACTAGTTCCCATCAGCTTATAGAGTTCAATGTCAGTATTTTTATGGATGTTATGTCTTTCCTCAGTCCATTTTTGTACAAGATGCATTAAATATATTCAGCGCCAGAAGAGCATTATTGTATATTTCTATTAATTAATGCCCTTCTTCCTCTCAGAGGGACATCAAGTGACCTGTAGACAACTATACATCAACATTTCCTTTTTTAAATTTAAACCAAAAATTTAAAACATAGCATTTGCTTTTTAAAGTAGCTTTAATATGTGCAAAGTGTATTACCGTAGTATAATTTCCGGACAAAATGAATTATGTATGGAGAAAAAAAAGTAATATCTTTGTTTACCTTTCTGTTAGAAATGAAATAAATATGAATATGAATATGAATATATATGTTCTTATCATTTTCTTTAATTTCGCTCCATATTTCTCTTTAGACTTACACATTATCTTCGCCAACACAACCCAGAGTTTATTGAACTATGCCAAGAGCTACGAGGTGCTGCAAGACACTCCTTTGATTCACTCATTCTACTACCGGTAAGTCACGTGATGGTGATGATGATGAGGAATAGCAGGGGTATGGTGGTGGAGGTGATGATGAAGAGGAGGATGATGATGATAATGAGGGTGAATGATGGTCTTGAATATAATGATGGTGGTGGTATTGATGACAGTAGTCTTGATGGTGGTGGTAGTTATCTTAGTGAATGATTGGTTAATAATGTGGTGATGGTGATGATTGTGAAGAAGATGATTACAATGATAGTGATGATAATTAGTAGGAAGACTTGTTTTAACTTTTAGTCATCAAGATTGTCTATTCAGGTAACTTCAACCTCTTTTACATTACAAATAACTTTTTCACCAAATTATCAATTCATCAGTTTTCCAAACTGAATTTTTAAATTCCATATAATTGCTCTAAATCTACTTCTACCAGAAAGTCCATTTTCTAATCTAGAAACAACCAATCTAGATCAGTATGTAATGTTTTGCACGTGCATGAAGCGTGCTTTTTAGGGCGTACTTGATCAAGTTCAACTCCACGACAAAACCGTTTTCAGTCCCAATAAATCTCTGGGAATTGGCTTGTCTACATTGCAAGTTAATTGGGCGGCTTTGGAGCTGGACTCTCGTAAAACCCATTTGAATCGAGAGCAGAACTTGGCCTGCTTAGCAAAGTCTGGTGACTTTATGACTCCTTCATCTAGCCCAATTCCAAATGAACCTACACGCAATCCTCTACTAAAAAAGACATAATTTCTCTCTGAACAAACTATCGGAAGACGGTCTATGAGATGTTCAGTATGTCAAAGAGGCATGACGTGTGCTGTGAAATTCTGGAATGTTATGACGCACATATGAGGTGAATTACTACATATGCCTAATTGAAAGTGGTATAAGAATTTCCATAGAATTTTTTACAATTCATGAATAGAGTTGTCATTTTCAGTCAGAGTCCCATAAAAAACATCTCTTTTAGAACAAAATTATGATATCAATGTGGAACGATCAGGACTAGGGTTTGTTAGTGAAGGGACTACCCGTTTTTAGATTTTATTTGTAATTGGCATGACGCCGAGCTGTACATTTATCGTCAAAAATAGCGTTGTGTAATACCAAAAAAAAAGTCTTTAGTTATCCAACTTATTTTGTTAAAAAGACTGAATTTGTATAGAAACATAATCAAGATGTATATAACAGGACCTAAGTAATACGGTTTTCAGTAACCAATAAATTAAGGTGGTTGTGACCTCTTTATCTGTGATACTGATTGAGGTCAATGACCCTGTTCCTGGTCTTGGTCATTCTGACCTCATTTTCCATGTCCAAAGTTGACCTGATTTTAGAGTGTTTGATGTTGTCCAGTTCTGCTTTTCATTTCTATTTCCTGCTGTGTTGGAGGGATGTTCATTTATCCTCTAAAAAGCAAATATCAATTTTAAAAAAATATGTAGAAAGAAATGTTTGAGACAATCGAGGATCTCATTAGCACAAAGATGTACATGTATTTTTTGTTTATTGAAGCCAGAAGGGCATTAACACAAATCATCTTACACGGATGTAACACCCTTCTGGCTTTGAGCAGATGATGTGTTCATTTTTATTACACTCAGAGATATTTAAATTTTCCATCTTCAATTTCAGGTGACTTTGTTAATAATACCAATAGTTGATAAATTAAACAAGTAATAAATACAAGATTTAAAGAGTTCTTTATATTAAAGCAAAATGATTATTTTTTCACAGGTGAATTTCAGGGAAGTGTCTAGTTCCCCGCTTAATTACAAATATGATATTTGAAGCCAGACCCATTCCTGTGGTTTGCACTCCCTTGTTCCCGTTCTCATTGACCCAGACTGATTTCCCTTTCTGAAAGTGATGCAAATCCTCTGAAAATCAACCAACATCCTTGCTTTTCTTTGCTTCGAGCCTCTCTATTTCCCTTTCCCTGTTACACCCTTTTTCATTATTTTTGTATATTGTAATTTCCTGGTGAAATCAACCAATGTCCTTGCTTTTCTTTGCTTCGAGCCTCTCTATTTCCCCTCCCCTGCTACACCCTTTTATTTATTAAAAAGTATTTATAACAATTTTCCCTTTGTTCACAAATTGAAAAGAACTCAAATTGATGTCTTAGACAGATATGGAAAAAAAGATACTTAATGTTTTTATTTCATTTTTTCCATTTAAAGTATGATGAGTTCTTGCACCCATTTATCCATAATATCAAAGGCGATTCTTTTCTGGGATGCCATACTGGAAAAAAAATGAATAAAATTAGAAATGACAATGGCAGATCTAGTAATAGGATTATGAATGTCGGTGACAATGACTCTGATTCAATATTCTGTAGATCATGTTATTTTCATATTGAAGGAAATGGAATGGCTCAACCAGGGAAATGTAATAGTGGCTCAACAAATGAATGGGCTTCCTCTAACATTTGAATCCAAAACAATTGTGTATTAGCATACTTCTGTCTGAAAGAGTCATTTTTTTTAAAGAACCAACCTGAGTATATTTCGTAGAGGCCTATGACAACTTATATTGGAACAAACTGATATAAGATTTTCATCCTATGTAGGAACAGAGGCAGAAGAATCAACCTTTGCGTTTCTATTGAGGTTTCACTTTTTCTTGTGTGAAAGTGGCCTAATGTGTTTTCCACATGTTTACGCAGATTTACTTGAACCCAGTGAACTCGTCTTATTAAACACCAGGCCCGTGTGTGAATGTGGGCCTAGTGTTTATCAGGTGTTCTCCACAGGTTCACACAAGTTTGCTTGAACCCAGTGAACTCGTCTTCTTAGACACCAGGCTAATTGTGTGTGAATGAGGCCTAATGTTTATCAGGTGTTCTCCACAAGTTTACTTGAACCCAGTGAAATCATCTTATTGAGCACCAAGCTTGTGTGTGAATGAGGGTCTAGTGTTTTTCAGATGTTCTCCACAAGTTTACTTGAACCCTGTGAACTCATCTTATTAAGCACCAGGCTCGTACATGTAGGTGAATGCGGCCTAGTGTTTATCAGGTGTTCTCCACAATTTTACTTGAACCCTGTGAACTCATCTTATTAAGTACCAAGCTTGTGTGTGAATGGGGCCTAGTGTTTATCAGGTGTTCTCCACAAGTTTACTTGAACCCAGTGAACTCATCTTATTAAGCACCAAGCTTGTGTGTGAATGAGGCCTAGTGTTTATCAGGTGTTCTCCACAAGTTTACTTGAACCCAGTGAACTCATCTTATTAAGCACCAAGCTTGTGTGTGAATGGGGCCTCCTGTTTATCAGGTGTTCTCCACACATTTACTTGAACCCAGTGAACTCATCTTATAAAGCACCAAGCTTGTGTCATACCTTGACACATCATCTATGTAGGTCAGCTTATGTTCAAGTTTGTCTGTAACACCACATACAATCCCGTGGTGATGAGAGATACAACATACGTGCTAGATTGATGGAGAACTGAAAAGAGTGCAGATTGAGTTTACGAGAGAGGAAAGTTTGATCAGGGGTAGTTACTTTCATACTTGTATTAATACTTAGTAGTAATAGGAGAAACATATCTTTTTGTGATGTTGTTTGTAACGAAAAACAATGACAGAGTCAGACTATACATATTGTCGCCTTAACACAGGGTTAAGACCCTTTTATCTCTCAATAGATGATAAATTGATGTTGTTGTCTTCCACCTTGCCCCCATGATGTTCATATACACATCTGTCATTGTGAGGCCCTTTGACTTAAACAGGAATACCAGTAGTTGTGGCAACAACAAAAATGAAAATGATATGATACACACCTGTGAGTATAAAGATAAAAGTGATGAATTCTTCATGTAACCCAAGCAAAGAACTTGAAGAAGTCAATGTCAGTTCTCAAGTTCTCTTATTAAGTGTTAAGGAGGGGGTAATACCAGAAGCAAAGAGGTACAATTTCTTTGTAACGGGTAACATTTAGGTTACAACCATAGCAGGTGTGTTGATATACTCACAAATCTGTTTGTTGACAAGCAGTATTGATTTCATAGTAAGATTTTAGCATTGTTTAGAGCAAGTTTAATCAGATTGAACTATGATGGAGGTTGGGATAGGTTCATGGAAAGGACAGAGTTCATAGGTCAAGTGTAAAGACAAGTTTCAGATGTGGCATTAGTGAAAGTTGGGAAAAAATGTATAGCAATTGGAAGCAACAGTTGATTTGAAGTCACCAATATATAGTTTATTCGATAAGCGAATATTACATATCTAGAAGTGAATGAATCAAACTTATTTACCATTCAAAAATTTGCAAATTGTTTCTTTTTGTAGGTATCAATTAATGCTTGTTCGTAGGTCATTAAAGCAATCTTCTAACAGATGTGAAGAGTAAAACTAAAGTCACAAGATTTTGGCATTTTATTTGTGAGTAGTGACACAAAAGTCAATTACAATCTGATATGTAGAGAAATGGGCGGGGCTATGAATATCAAGGGTTATTGTAAAGATGTGATCATTAATCATTTCGTCATGGGAGAGATCTGATGATGAAAAGTCAGGGATTGTCGCCAAGAAAATGGCTTTTGTTTGATTTCTTCGTTATCAAAATCCTTGGTCTTATCACAATCAGAATCTCTGCATGTGCTGCATTCCATAACTTGTTGAAATATATTTGATTTGCAGTGTTTTGTTCTTATTGTTGACAAAACCCTTTACTGGTTAGGTGGAAGCGTCTGAATACCAGACAAATAATGCCTTACAGAATTTGGAAAAGATGAACCGCGTTAGTTATCTTTCTCAAATCAAAATCAAATTCACCTAGTACCTGAAATATTAAGTTGATGGAGACATCAAATTAATCCATCTTTAGAAATATAAAATTATTACAAATTTCATTCAAGCTGTACTTTTGATGTGTACTTGTTTGGTAGTATTCAGAGGTTAGTCTTTTATGTAAATATCTATTAATTTATGGAATGAAATATCCATTTTAGAAGACCTTGAATATTTCCCAGGTCAGCAGATACCCATTAACATCCATTGGTCAATACCTCCATTTTCACATTAAAAATATTTGGAATTTTTACTAATTTGAGCACTAATTCAGACTGGTCTGGAGTTGACCATTACAGTGTCCTTGTATGGGTTCAAATAGAAATAAATAGTGTAACTAATATGTCCACATATTGTAGGTATTGTCAAATGAAAGGCTGCCTATAATCATCAACAAGGGAATCTAAATCCATTAGTTCGAACAATGTACAAGACTAATAATAATATGGGGTTTCATTGACGTATTTTATGGCCGATTTTGGTAATCTGTTTTTAGAACATCTGTAAAAGTACAGGTCCAATTTTTGTTTGGTGTGGACAGGTTGTGTAGAATTAGATTTGTAATATTTACATCAATAAATCAACGTATCTACCTATTCTACTTTGCTATTGTTGCACCTCAACATTGCATAACCGAAACTTAAAACACATCGCCAAATTGCTCATACCCCCCCGCCCAAAGGCGCCCTCCGTGACCCTTGCGTCCGAGCGCCGCCAACGTAACCTCTTCCTCTTATCTCTTCGCATCCGAACGGATAAGTTACACTAAAAATCGCTCCCAAAAGTTGAAGAGTTTTTCCTCTTTTAGTCACTTTTTGGTTCGCATTTTCGCCTTTTATAATATTCTCTACGATTTCCTGTTCGTTAGAGAGTAGTTTCACTCCGTGAATTTATTTATTTATCAGTATTCTAGAACGTTTTCTTGCCGACTACTGTTACGTTTCCGCTTTCGTGTTTGCCTGTCCTCACTCCTCCGAGGCCTCGGGTGCGTGCGGGGGTAGTCGGTGGGGTGTTTTAGTCACTGGTAGTTTATTTAATTCTTGTTGATAATTGCTCGTACCCTTTGTTTAATTTTCTTTCCCGCAGGTTATAATATGTCTCGCAGTTCTTATTTTCTCTTAGCAGGTTTCACGAAGAAGAAATCAAGTTCTGTCGCGAGAAAGAAGACGATGGATTCTATTAATAGTTACGCCCCTCGGGAGCGGTGGTGACACCGCAAACCCCGGGGATGCGAACGTCAGTGGACGTTTATGCGGGCAAGGGAAGCCCAGGAGAATGGTTGAGCAAGGCGATACGTCGCCCCTCAATACGGTTCCCGGAAACCCAGAGGTTCTTACCCTGGGTGGAACGGGCCTTAGTTCTGCACCGCCAACAATTGTTCCGTCGGTTCTTTTGTTTGGTCGGTGCACAAATCCATTGACGGGTACGAAGACGAAGGATTCTACTAATAAGTCTTCGTTAGTTACGCCCCTCGGGAGCGGTGGTGACACCGCAAACCCCGGGGACGCGAACGTCAGTGGACGTTTATGCGGGCAAGGGAAGCCCAGGAGAATGGTTGAGCAAGGCGATACGTCGCCCCTCAATACGGTTCCCGGAAACCCAGAGGTTCTTACCCTGGGTGGAACGGGCCTTAGTTCTGCACCGCCAACAATTGTTCCGTCGGTTCTTTTGTTTGGTCGGTGCACAAATCCATCGACGGATATTCGGGTTGCTTCTGTGGATCCGGACTTGAACCGGTCACCGTTCGGTTCTTCTGTCCCTTTGTCGGTTCCGGATTTCGGTCCGGATACCCGAGCATCCGAGTCGGATCCTGGGGCTTCAACTAACCGCGCCTCTCCGTAGGTGCGTGTTCCGTTTTCCCGATTCGGTTTGCGGGGAGCTCCTACCGTCGGGCCTTTATCGGATAACCGTCCCGTTTCTTCGGCCTTTTCCGTTACCGCTACGTCTCGTAAGAGGCGGGGTTCCCGGGACGCGGTGGCCGGTTCTTCCTCGGATTTTGTTTATCCTTCGAAGAATCCGCGCTCTGATTTTATGGCACCGTTTGCGGCTCCTCGGGGTCCGCCTTTGGTGGCTACTCTCCCTCCGTCGGTGCCTCCACCCCCGCCGGAATTTTCGGATTGGATGTGGGCTTTTGCTGATGCTTTTCGATCTTCGGTGCCCGAGTCGGCTCCTCCGGTTCGTCCTACTTCACTTTCGGATCCGATCGCGGTTGATTTATTTTCGGAGTTTTCCGAAGATGCATCGATCTCGCCTGAGCAGTCGCCGGTGCGGGTTTCGAGTTGTCGTATTCAGCCGGGGTCCTCTCTTTTTTTTTGCTTCTCCGCCTCACGCTTCGTTGGGCGCTCCGAGAGGCGGGGATCGTCCCTGTTTATCTGGTCAAGATAGGGGGGGCTCGGTTGATCGTTGGGACACTGGTTCCATCGCTCAGTCGTCTGGTTCAGTTGCGGGGGATGATGCGTTTACTTCCGTTTGTGTCTCTGGCGCAGATTCGTTAGCCTTGTTTCACAAATATGTGCCCGATTCTTGTGTCGTCCCGGAGTTATCGGCGGGGCTTCCTGTCTTCTAAATCGGACTCTTCAGCGTTTCAGGGACTGTTTCTTCCTGATCTACACAAAGAAGAATTTGTGAATGCCGCAGAAGACTTGTCGTCATCGACGGGATTTCTTAAGCGGCAGGTGGACAAGTACGCTTTCGTTCCTCAGGATGCGGATTTGCATTTTGTCCTAAACGGGTTTCTCCCAAATTTGTGGCGGTGGCCAGTCGTTTGGGGAAGAAGTTTGGGACTCGTGGTCCTTTTGATAAAAGTGACAATTTGTTGTTTGATCTTTTCTCACGGCTTGCGGTGACTTCGCATTCCATCGAGAAGTATCGTCGGGAGGCTGTGCTCACTTATTTGGGCATTCGACCGCATCAAATTCCAGGACTGCTTCCGCAGATTCCAGTGGCCAGCCCCCGCCTTTGTGGAGATAGTTTCACTACTCTACTGCAAGCCGAGATTGATGGTGAGAAGCAGGCTCGAGACCTGTCCGTTGCTTTTCGCGATCTCCAAGAACCGGTTCCTTCCTCCAGACCTCGTAAGAAAAGTTTGAAGATTTCGGGTTCTTTTCGTAAGAACGTCGGCCAGTCTAAGGGCCGCCCTCAGGACTGGTACCCGGCCGAGGAGGAATACCAGGATCGTGGTCGTCCTTCGTCTCGAGTTTCTTCTTACCGTGATTCTTCTATCTTCCCGGACTCCCTTTCGTGGTGGTGGGAAGTCATTCTCTAGATGATGGCTTCCCCCGAGTGCTTGGGTCTTAGGTCGGTGGGCGGCTCCGGAGATTTCTCCCGGCGTGGGAGAAGATCACCAGCGACGCATTTGTTCTGTCGGTGGTACGAGAAGGGTTCTTCATAGATTTTGTGGAACCTCTTCCGAATGGCGTCCTCCGGAGCCGCTCTCCGATCATGTCCCCTCTTTTTCAGAGTCACATTTCCTCCGATTTCGTGTCTCTGTTAGAGTAGGGGGCAATAGGGGAAGTAGACGATCACCCGTGTCTTTGTTTGTCGCCGGTGTTCGTAATTCCCAAGTGTTCGGGTTCTTTGAGAATGATTCTCAACATGAAGCGGTTTAGCCTTCATTTGGGAAAGGTTCATTTCCGAATGGATCATCTGGCAACCATCCTTTCTTCATTGAATCCCGCAGACGTCGCGGTTTCTTTGGATCTTCGCGACGCTTATTTTCATGTGCCGATACATCCGCGGTCGCGGGATCTTGTGGGGTTTTTGCCTTCCTGGGCAAATTCTACCGTTACAGAGCGCTCCTGTTCGGTTTGCGCCCTGCTCCTCGGATTTTCACGAGAGTCGTGGCGTCAGTCATGCTGTTGGATCATATGCAGATTCTGATCAGCACGACTCAAGATCTCGGATTTCTCATATTTTGGGAGAAATCAGAATTCGTTCTGGCTCGCACGCCGTCTTACCTAGGTGCTCAGCTGGACATTCGTCATCAGCTGGCTCGTCCCAGGCTCGACAGGGTCGAGACGATAGTCAGGACTGCTCGGTCTCTGAGATGTGCGCGTCGGGTGAAAGCCGAGTGTTGGCTTCAGTGGCTAGGGTTTTCTCTCCAGTCTAGTCGGCATGCTTCCAGATTGTCGACTATTGATGAGTCCCTTCCAACTCTTTCTGTTGGAGTTTTATCAGCCGAGCGTGAGTTCTTTTATTGTCGTGGATCTCCCTGTTGTCCGGAGTCAAGGGTCTTCTAGGTCCTTGGCTTCGTCGTTCCTTCTTCCTTCAGGGCAAACGCTGCCGAGTTCCTCTCCCTTCTGTGACCGTCACCACGGACGCGTCGCTGTTGGTTTGGGGAGGTCATTGCCAGGGGTCAATGATTTCAGGAGACTGGAGTCATCTGGACTTTCTGCTCCACATCAATGTGTTGGAACTCATGGGAGTGTTTGCTTCGCTCGGTGATGGTGTACATCAACAGACAGGGAGGCACTCTTTCTGTGGCTCTGAACGAGTTGGCCTCTCAACTCTGGGCGTGGTGGAAGGGGGCGAGGGTGTTCCCGATTGCATCACATATCCCGGGCGAAGAGAATATCTTAGCGGACTTTCTCTCCAGAGACAAGTGCTTTCCCTCAGAGTGGACTCTGCCTCCGACTGTCTTCAGGCAACTGGGGAGAGTGTTCGGTGTTCTCGACATCGATCTCTTCGCAACTTCGCTCAACCATCGTTTTCCTCGATTTTCTCGAGAGTCCGGGAACCAGGAGCTTTTGCTCTGGACGCTTTTGCGATCCCGTGGAGGGATGGAGGGCTTACGCCTTTCCCCCGTTCGCGTTGTTTCCCCATGTGCTCTGGAAGATCAGGGAAGATCAAGCGATGATGATGCTCATAGCTCCTTGGTGGCCGGCGAGGTCGTGGTTTCAGGACCTCCTGACCCTCCTGGTGGGGGCTCCGTGGTCGTTGCCGTGTCATCCGGATCTGGTGTCGCAACCTCTGTCTGGTATTCTACACCAGCGGCCGGAAATCCTCCGTCTGACCGCTTGGCGGTTATCGGGAAGAGGGCTCGTTCGTCAGGTTTCTCCGAACGTGCTGCACAATTTCTAGTCCAGAGTAGACGAGAGTCGACCAGGAGGGTTTGCAACTCCTGGTTGGATGCTTTTCACAACTTGGTGTGAGGAGGTGGGCGTCGCCTCTAGAGAGGCGTCTTTACCTTCTATTGCTGACTTTCTGATCCCTTTGTATGGCAAGGGGAGAGCTCTGTCAACGTTTTGTGGTTATCGGTCTGCTATCTTCGGTTTCTTCTGCTCCTCAGCTAGCGGCTCTTTTGAAGTTCTTCTTCCTTAAGAGACCCTTCGTCAGACCTCTGACGCCAGTGTGGAGTTTACCCAAGGTTTTGGCACTCCCTTCGAACCGCTGTGTTCTGCGACGCTTCTGCTTACTACGGTCAAGACGGTTTTTCTCATGATAATCACTTCTGGTCAGCGTAGGAGCTCACTTCATACCCTTTCAGCTGCCCCTGGGCATATCCGCTGGGGAGGACGTGGGGTTCGTTTGATTCCCAAGGTTTCTTTTATTGCTTAGAATCAGTCTGACACGTCGGGTTCAGTGGAAGTGGTGCTTCATCCCTTGTCGGATTTTTCTTCGGTCTTCAGGGACGGACTGTGGTGTCCCGTTCGCGCCCTCAAATGGTATCTTTACAAGACGAAGCCTTTTCGCAAGTCGGATCAGCTCTTTCTGGTTTCTCGAGAGCCACTTTCGGCGGCATCTCGGGATACGATCTCCAGGTGGTTAGTCTTGGCTATCAAGGCTGCGGGCCCTGAGGCCTTGACGCCTGGCAGGGCTCCTCGTGCCCATGATACTCACAGTGTCAGTACGTCTTGGGTTCTTTTCATCGGAGTTTCAGTTCAAGATATCTGTAAAGCAGCTTTTTGGAAGTCTCCAAGTTCTTTTTCTGCTTTTTACCTCAAAGATGTGCCCGCGGGCGAACGAGCCTTTGTGGTCGCTTCTCTGAAGGCGGCTTCGTCGTCTATTTCTCTTTGGATTGATTAGTTTGCTTGGTTTTTACCACCCGGCATTAATCTGTGCTGGTCTTTAGCAAAGTAGAATAGGTAGATACGTTGATTTATTGATGTAAATCATGAAAATCAGTATTGATTTTATTATTTACGATATAAATCTACGTATCTACCTATTTTCCCTCCCTCCATCCCCAGCGCCTTTACCAAGGTGTATCCTAGGGAACTCGTGATAAGAGGAAGAGGTTACGTTGGCGGCGCTCGGACGCAAGGGTCACGGAGGGCGCCTTTGGGCGGGGGGGTATGAGCAATTTGGCGATGTGTTTTAAGTTTCGGTTATGCAATGTTGAGGTGCAACAATAGCAAAGTAGAATAGGTAGATACGTAGATTTATATCGTAAATAATAAAATCAATACTGATTTTCATGATTATACTTCAAATCTGGATAATATGACCCAAATACCCAGTGACTAAGTGAAAATGTATCATTATTGGATTAATAGATAACATAATCCAACTGACCCTTCTATTAAGCCTAATCCCAGATTATGTTACCCTTAATTTGGCTATCATCATCAATTCACTTTCCAAACATTCCGTTGAATTTTGTATTTTATCGCTGTCATGTTTTTGCTCCTTCACAATCGGATTTATTTACCTGTAATTTGTGGATGCCTGTCAGATGTATCGTTGTGCATATGTTCCTCTCCTCCCCCACCCCTCCTTTTTTTAACAGAAATGACAGCAGCCTTTTATCTGGCTTGGTCGATTATGTAAGATGAGTTATTAATGTTCAGTATGTACTATGTTAAGACACATGGACTAGTAAACATTGCATCATTATTGGATTAGGGTAGGCGTTAATCCAGCTGATTCCACCCTTCTATGATGGATAATCCAGGATTAGTCATAATCTGAGGTTATGTTGCACTTTCATGTTGCCACATTATATACACATCCCAATGTAAACATCCTGTTTTATTTTGGTAAGAGGTACATGTATCCTTTTTGGAATAATTGCTAGCTTGGCACTATAATAATGTCCTTTGGCAACATATTGATCCAAATTTGCCATCTTCAACCCAGGTGTATACGGGTAGGCCTACCTGGCAATTTGATGGGGTAATAATGATGATTGCAGGGCCCATAGGAAGTACAGCATTGGAGCTAATTTAGCTTCCCTTGGTAAACAAACTTAGTATAATTTGTATAACTATTCTGAGACCGACAACGTATACAAGACCATGTTCTGAAAAGTTATCTTAGGGTTCAATAGACCGACAGCTCACAGTTCAGACGTGTCATTCTCACCGGCCTTCTGACAGCTTTCTCAGGGTTCATTCGGCCTATATTGTAATTGGTTTTAATACTAGGATGTCCCGAAACAGAGCAATTTCTTGACAGTTGACTTCATCACCTGGATGTGTCCTTTAGAGTGACTAGATTAATTGACCTTGTAAGCACATTACCGCCCTATCAGTGCTGAATTTTATAAAGAAGATACATTGAATTTCCCTTTTTTCTTGCTTTCTACCTTCTGTCAGAGGAAATGTCTCCTTATAATGTCTCACTTTCCTTTCTTTCTTGAAATCTGTTACGCTTAAATGCTTGACAATGGCCAATCAAAATCTTGGGTCATTGTATCAGCAATATAACTCCTTGGTCTGATAAGCAGGGAGGCCGGTGAGACCGCTTTTTGTCTCACCTCCCTGGTATAAGCTTCACTGACTGGCGACTGTATAACCACAGAGAAGCAGACGTGGTATTGATGCAATGGGACTACCGGTAAAGGAATGCATTTGATCCCTTATTCATCCGCTTTCTGTGAGCTGATTAATTGAAAATTGATTGAGCATGTCGAAGGTTTGTGAAATACTAACAAAGTAACATTTTTTCTTCTTTTACTTATTTGCTTTTTGTCATATATTGACTAGTTATTTCCAGGCTCTCTTCTTACCCATGACTATGTCTTGCCTGTTGCTGTTTTGAAGGATTGGTGATGATGGCCTCTTTCTTGGCCAGTCATGTGCCTAGATATCCAGTTTTGATCACCATATATTTACAGGTTATAGATGATGATAGAAAAAAACATGAATATGCTTGTAAGTAAATAACTAGGGAACCGACAGCTGCAAGACCTATCCGAGGGACTTGGTAATAAGGATTGATCATTGATGCCTAACCAAAGGGCACAAGCGCATTGACGTGGTTTCAAATGTTGGAGCACTGAGCCATCGAGTCTCCTCAATGTTTTGGTTGTATTATATATTCCATTGATCAGTATTGGTCAGTTTTGAAATAACCTCCAAGAACATATTCAACGACCCCAAGATTCAACGGGCGACTGTCGGGCTTACTTGGTCTGGTGACCATTGCCGGAACATGGGTGTGCTATGGGACATGACTTGGCCACAGACAAGATGATGAGTCAGAGATGTTCCCACATTCCCACTTTTACATGGAGCTGAACATTGTAGACCTGTTCACCCTGTCTTCAGAAAGAAAAAAACTTTTTGTTAAGATTGGAAAGTATCTCATTGCTGGCGGCAGTCCAAACATGCCATCAAGGTTGCATGAGCAGTCAACAGAGCTGGTTTTCTGTTCGAGATAGGATTTGAATTCTGAACCTTGCAGTTCTTCTTACCCCTAGATGAGTGTGAGCCTATCACACAGGGCTGGCAACTACAGACTAGGATTGATCTATACATTGATTTAAAAATACCTCCCATATCCCACATCAATGAGATTACAAAGTGGCGTGGAATCCCTTTCATGTTATTTGGTTCCTTAGGGATAGAGTAGGTGCCTTCTTAGGCCTGCCATGCATTGAAGGAGCCAGATTAGGACCAATAGGGGGCACTGGGGTGTGGCCGTGTTTGACAACAGTTAGAAACGGGGACAATGGAGATTGGGAAAAGAGGTGTTATTTGGCGCCCCAACAAGGGATTGTTCCACAGACTAGATAATGGGATAGAGAGGATTAGGCCATTGGCTTAGTCTATCAGGCGCTTCTTTAAATATAGTCTGTCTGACTGATGAGGTTAAATAGTCTGATGTAGGTGAGTGGAGATGGGTAGAAAAGAGAGGGGCATTCTTGCACCTACATTGTATCTTGGCTACCAGTATGTGAACTATGGTCCTTAGAGACCTCTGTCAACTGGTACTGACTATCTACTTTCTGTTTGTGTTTTTTGTTTGTTTTTTTGCCAGTGAATTTCTCAAAAGGTATCAAAGAATAAATCATTTGATTTCATTGAAGCCAACGCTGATGGATATTAAAATTAAGAAGCTTCTTTAATCCAGAATATTTTACTCCTTTCATGTACAGTTATTGTCATGCTCACAATTCCAATATGTAATATTTCTGTTTTAACAGCCTTCTTACCTATTAAACCTGGGCTGACTGCAAAAGGAAGAAACTCTTAAGATATTGTAAGATCATGCGGTATATGTAAGGCTACCCCCCCCCCCCAATAAAAAATGGGAGGGGGAGAAGGAAGAAAATAAAGCAGGTGAATGTGCTATTAGAGTAAGTGGTCTGTTGATAGCCAGATAGGCACTGACACTGTTTTAAAGTGTATCATCTGTTTGGAACCAGAAGGGCATACACTTTGACGCAGAGTTAAGCACTTTTTGCTCTGAACACACAATATGACATAACCCCCTTCTGGCTCCAAACAGACTATGTGTACACAGTAATGAGGGATGATCTATGCAAGGAAAGTGAGATTGACAGAAAAGAGGAAAGGGATCGCTCTTCGTTTCCCACCTCTGGTTACCCCTCTCAGGAAGGGTGCCTTGTTGACCCCCTATCATACCAGTGACCTTCACCTTGTACCCCTCATGAACTCTTGAACCCTCTTCATGCCAAAGCCTAAAGAGGCACTGACTGCAGTTTCTTTCCACATTGACATTTTGTGACATATCAACCTTTATGCTATTGATTTAATTAATAGAAAACCTTTGATATCTTTGTTTTACAATTGTAAATTTGTTTTGATTTTGTTACTAGATCTTCTAGACAAGTTCTGTCCCAAAAAGGCATTAAATTGTATGCTTGAACACATAACTAATGCCCATGTAGCTCCAAACACACAATATACTTGAGGTACTGCTAAACTGCCTAAATGGCATTGGAAAAGTTTAATGACAGAGAAAACTCTTTTAAGCTACCGGTATTATTAATCTCTTGAAAATGTATTGATAAAATTATCCCCTGACAATATCTTCACTAATTTGATTTAACACAGACAGGGGCATATATATAAATTAGTTTTTATATTTTGTTTATGGTACACCAATTTATCTTATATCTGTCCTGGACCCACCCTAAAAATAAGAATCAATTCTTTACTTTGATATGTATCTTAGGTAAATCTAAGGATTATGAGAGATGTGAAGGTTCTATCTATTATAATCTTCTATTTTGAGATGCCAATTCAGGGCCTTTTTTCAGCTTGTCGGCAGACCACAATCAACCCAATCAAAGGAGTGCTCCGGCCCGACCTTCTTATAAAATATCCATTGAATGTAAAATCGGAAATCCTACTTGCCTAATCGGATGCACATTATCCTTTACATCCACTCTAGTTTTATATGAAGGTGTGGAAGGATAAATCTAAAAGAGGCATGGCATAAATAAAGAGCTTCTTGACTGATTTTGTATTTACAAAAGCTAGAAATGTGAAGGCCAGGAAAAAAAAGGAAATGAATGGGTTTAGATATTAAATACTTAGCATTCATGAAAGGAATCTAAATATAGTAATATACAGCATTAAACATTATTTTTCTTTCTTCAAACAGGATGTCAGAATTTCTCAGAAATTAAATTAATTTTACAAGTTCATTCATTCATTCAATTAGTTATTTTCCTTTTCATTAGATGGATCCCCCTCCCCCTCTTTGAAACAAATGCTGACTTCAATAGGGGTCCAAGAACCTAACATTTTTACCACATATATAAATCAATTTGAAAATTGAAAAAATCATGAATAAACATTTTCACTTGATTTGTTTCCTTTTGTTAAAAAAACCCACAAATACATATTCATGACCTTGCATTAAGCTTTTACTGATTAATTTATTAAAGCATTTGCTTAAATACTGGAGATTATAAGTGATGTTTACTCACTTATTTACCTGTTTAATATTGAAATTAGGCATGAGATATTTATTATTGCTGTCGTTCCGATGCAGGATCCTGCAATACGCGCTCCAGAACGATCGGCGCAATGATCAGTGACAGGAGTACAAATATTATACAACACTGCGCCAGAACGCGTCGGCGTGATAATCTTCCGACTGCAGTAGGATGAATTGATTTAATATATATACGCGCAGCGCTGGCAAGCGTTTAAGCCGGTACACTGTACATGCGCACGACACAAAATTATATATCGAGTGTCCCAACATTGACATTTCTATATTATAAACAAGTCGGAGTTAAAATAACTTCTACCACAGCTGTGCGTGTGTTTATAAACATGACATTTACAAATAATTTCTACGTACAATCGTGCGTTTGTTTATAAACATGACGGAGTTAAAATAATTTCTACTACAACTGTTTGGTTGTTTTTGAACATGACAGAGTTAAAATAATTTCTACTACAACTGTTTGGTTGTTTTTAAACATGACGGAGTCAGTTAAAATAATTTCTCCTAAGACCGTGTGTTTGTTTATATTACATGGCGGAGTTTAAATAACTTCTACTACAAAGTATGTGCGTTTGTATATGAGCATCACGGAGTTAATATAATTTCTACCACAATTGCATGTGAGTAATTTGTTTATAAACATGACATTTAATCATAATTTCTACTACAATCATGCGTTTGTTTATAAACATGATGGAGTTAAAATAATTTCTACTACAACTACCGGTATTTGGTCGTTAAACATGACGGAGTTTATAATTATTTCTTCTAAGACCGTGTGTTTGTTTATAAAAATGACAGAGTAAAATGAATTGTACTACCACCGCGCTTTTGTAAATGACAGAGTTAAAATAATTTCCACTACAACTGTGCGTTGGTTATAAACGCGACAAAATAATTTCTACTAAATGTACATCCGAACACCATGACGGAGTTATGATAGAATTTCTAGGTCATCACAACTGAACCCAACGCTATATCCACACACACAAAAACAACCACGTGTTCAGCTCATAGTCCAACACACTGGTTGGGCGTACCAGGGATCCCTGGGCTTACGTTGGTGGGCGGTGTTAATTGCAAGCCTGTGCCAATCGATAATCAGCTTTGAGACTAATTTCTTTAAAAGTTTATCCATTCAGAATGTTAAAGGAGTGCTACTGTATATCGTCTTCGACTCGAAAAGGGTCTTCTCATTGGCTAAATAATAATTTGCAAGTTTATTTTTTGAAAGCAAATATTTGTTTTCAGTTGTCATTTATTCTCCTGAGGTATTCCAAGTAGTATGAAGTCTGAATTGGCAGACTATACAAGCCCTTTCAGCTTCAGCTGGCTGGGGCGTGTCATATATCTTAGATAAGAACTGTCAAAACATGTCTGGGAAATGTAAAAAAAAACTGTAACGTAACCCCTCTTACTTTTATGACAATGAGATTGTTGCC
>JAVYIG010014571.1:0-40815 GCA_035222895.1 Strongylocentrotus droebachiensis | reverse complement strand
AACAACAATAACAGCAAAAACCAATACTCTGTATTTGGTAAAAAATTGAAAATGTTATTTTGTCATCAAAATACACTAGTCTAGACTACTGATTTACGCCCGCGTGTATATGGGGTTTTTAAAGTTTGCGAGTGACTTCCTGTGTTAAAATCATTGCTATCTCTCATCAAAAGACACTATGGCCCGTATTCTGAAGTCAGGTTTAACTTTAAACCTAGGTTTAAGTCTAGTCTAAGCCTAAGTCTTAAGTCTAGGGATAAGCAGCACCCCTCCTCTTCCCAGTGGCGGATCCAGGGGGGGGGGGGGGCCCGGGGGGCCCGGGGGGCCCGGGCCCCCCCTTGAGAAAAAAAATCATGTAAAATCACGCGATTTTTACCTTTTTGGGGGGGGGGGTTGGGCCCCCCCCCCTGTGCTCACTACCCCCCCCCCCCCCCCCACTGAGCGACTTTTCGGCCGGCGCGATTTTCAAATTTTCGGGAGCAAAAAAAAAAAAGTTGGGCCCCCTCCCCTAAGACATCCTGGATCCGCGCCTGCCTCTTCCTTCCTCACCTTCCCAGTTTTTGCTATATTGCTCCCTCATTTTCTCCCTCCTCCTACTTTTCGGGCCTACTTTTCGGGCGTACGTAGGTTTTGTTCAACTTTGTATACAATTGTATAGCTTTAATTTCTTGAGATTGTAGGTAGTGGCAATTTTAAAGTGGTGTGTCTTGAGTCTTATAGGGACATTATGGTGGCTCCTAAGGGACACGCAAACGCAAAATTTGACGTATACCTTTGCAACAAATTTGTGGATTTTCACGTCAAAGACGTGAAAATCCACAAATTTGACGTATACCTATGCAACAAATTTGTGGATTTTTACGTCAAAGACGTGAAAATCCACAAATTTGACGTATACCTATGCAACAAATTTGTGGATTTTCACGTCAAAGACGTGAAAATCCACAAATTTGACGTATACCTTTGCTTGGTAATTTTTTCGTTTTTCTGTACTCAATGGCACTGAAGGGACACGCAGACATGAAAAATCTGCGTCCGATATACACGTCTGCGTCTCCCAAAAGGGACACGCAGACGTGAATATTGGACGCAGATTTTCCAGCAGATTTTCACCAGGAAGATAAGCTTATATGGGTGGTCTGCCCGCCTAGTTACTGATAAAGGGATTACCAGCTGGTATCTCATAGTCTTCTAATTGCAGACCCTATAAGTGTGTCTAAAGTCTCACTGTTATTGTTTTCAGCAAGAAGAGGACATTGATGCGCTTGGCAATGGAATGCTACAGGTTGCAATGTACATGTTATTCATTCACTATATCAAATCTGACTGACATGAGCGCTATACAAGAACCCAATATTATTATTATTATTATTATCAATGTTTGAGGACAATCAGATGACTGAAAGAGGAAGTTATGAAACAATAACAATACAAATTGGTACCATTCATGTGGACTTAATTTGTTTCATTGATTTAGTTACCAACAGCAGATAAATACGGTAGGCCTACAATGATTTTTTTTTAAAGCATTTTCATGACGAAATCGTATAGAGAGAGAGATAAACAAAAAAGGAGGGAAATAGAGGAGTGAGAGAAAGGGGAAAAGAAGGTGAAGAGAAGGATATGTTGATAGAGAGCAGTTAGAGCTCCTAAACATCATGTCTACAATTTCAATTCAGACAAAATAATATAGACAACAAAATCACAAAGAAATACAAACACATTGAATTAAGCTCAAATTGTTGATTTTCTTTTTCTCTCATTACCAAGCACTTACTTCTTTTTGTGCATCTTGTTACGACTTGCCCCCCCCCCCCTCCTATCCCACCCTTTTATTCTCTCTCTATTTTTTTCCATCTCTCTCTCTCTCTCTATCTCTCTCCCCTTCTCTCGATCTTTTCCTCCTTTCTCCCTCCCAATCTGTCTCTCCCCTCTCTCTCCTCAGTCTATCCCAATATGTCTGCCCCGGCCTCTCTATTTCTCTCTCCCAATGTCCCTTTCTCTCTCTCCTCTTTCTCATTTCTCTCTCCCAATCTGTCTCTCCCTTCTCTCTCCCAATCTGTGTCTCCCCCCTCTCTCTCTCTATCTCTCTCTCTCTCCTCTCCTCTCCACCTTTCTCCCAATCTGTTTATCCTCTTTCTCTCTCTCTCTCTCTCTCTTCTTTCAACGTTTCTCTCTCCCAATATGTATCTCCCCTCTCTCCTTTGCTCTCTCTCTCTCTCTCTCTCTCTCTCTCTCTCTCGAATTTCGAATACACATAGTACAGAGAGAATAGGAAGGGAGGAAGGACAGGAGAGAGAGTGATCGAGAGAGAGAGAAAATCTGCGTCCAATATTCACGTCTGCGTGTCCCTTTTGGGAGACGCAGACGTGTATATCGGACGCAGATTTTTCATGTCTGCGTGTCCCTTCAGGGCCATTGAGTACAGAAAAACGAAAAAATTACCAAGCAAAGGTATACGTCAAATTTGTGGATTTCACGTCTTTGACGTGAAAATCCACAAATTTGTTGCATAGGTATACGTCAAATTTGTGGATTTTCACGTCTTTGACGTAAAAATCCACAAATTTGTTGCATAGGTATACGTCAAATTTGTGGATTTTCACGTCTTTGACGTGAAAATCCACAAATTTGTTGCAAAGGTATACGTCAAATTTTGCGTTTACGTGTCCCTTAGGAGCCACCATACAATGATGACGTACGCGCCGGATGACGCTTAGGTTTTTTTGGTCTAGTTTACAGACAGAATGCGGGCGTGAGGGAGTGAAATTGATCCGTTTAGAATAAATTAAAATGGGGGGTGGGGATGCACACCCATACGTTCATAATTCCTCCAAAAGATATAGGATTATATTTGATTTCATTTTCAGAATCAGGAGCCTTCAAAATTAGTATGATTCTTCGGTATGAAAAACTAATTACATGAATATATATAATATGAACATTCCGAATAAAGGCGATATCACTCTATAGGTATATACAATGTAATTTGGCTTTTCAAATGTCTAATTACTAATTTTTATATGCATTCTACATATCTATGGCATAATGCAAAACACATTCTTAGCCAGAAGGTGATACAAAAAAGGATACCCCCCCCCCCCCGATAATCAGAAAATCTTTATTCTTGTATTACGACTAGATTAACAAGGCAGGCTTTATGATCACATAACACCCGTGATGAATGAAAATCTTCTCTAGCAGCACGGCCTGAGCCAACCAGCGAAGCCGGCCGGGAGCGCGGGCGGCCTGATACCGGAGCAGTTGCCGTGGGAGACTTTAATACTAGTAGCGGATCCTTCATAATCTAGCTTCCCGGAGTTAAATCTAGCTGAGCTGAGAGATGGTCAGTAAAGCAATTTGTTAATATGAGCTTGTCACCCATTTGGTCTTGGAAGTTGGAACTGTAATAATATTACTTGGGAGCTACGCGTTTCGTACAAATATACAAAATTTGAATGGTTTCACTAAGTTTAGTTTCATTGTTTTGATGATCCAGGCATGCCAGGCCTAGAATCTAGATCTAGACAGAAATAACCATCTGATTTGGGTCATTTCTTTAATAAAACTGACATTTGTCTGGTGGAGCCAGACGTAGTCTCAGTGGAACAACCGACGATTAGAGAGACTGAAGTTTTCGGTCTAATCCAGGCCAGGCCACGACCTCGGCCTCGCTAAAATAAATCATAAATGCATGCAGCAGATTCACCGCTTCAAATGGTTAGTGGACTTCATTCTCATCTACATCTACATCTAAGGTGGTACTGGACAGGACCATTTGGTATATACGTCCAGATTTCAGTGGCATCGCAAACTGTCAACAAACATCACAACTGATGCAAAGTTCAAAAAACAAAAATAATAAGGTGCTCATAAAATAGAGTGGGTTGTACTTGTAGACATCATCTAATTTATAGATGAAGTAGAGCCACATCGACACTCTATCCCGCCTGTGTACAGCTGGGCTGAGTGGTCATCCTGCATGTAGCTCCAAACTTTGGTGTTGAAGGACTTGGCCGATGTTGACTCTTTGATGATGGTGGCTGGTAGTCGATTCCATTGCTGAATGGTACGAGGATAGAAGCTGTTCTTGTATGCTTCGGTTCTGGCAGAGTAGTTGATGTACTGGCTTGGTCTTTGACTACGGGTGACTGGTCTGTTGGGGTTGTTGGCAACTGGGATAAACTTCTCTGGGATGGTAATCAGGAGTTCATGAGAGTTGATCTTGAACAGCATGGTAAGACGTGCAACTGTCCTCCTATCTTGAAGTGAAGGCCACTTCAGCTCCTGCAGCATCTGGCTGACGCTAGCCGTACGCTGATGGTTCCCTTTCACAAAACGGGCAGCTTTCCTTTGCACTGATTCAAGGGCTGAAATGTGCTTCTGGAAGTAGGGATCCCATGCTGTACACGAATACTCCAAGATTGGCCGTACCAGGGAAGTATAAGCCTGCTGCTTGATCTTCTCAGGACACTTGTAAAGATTCCGTTGAAGGAAATTTAGTGATTTCCGGGCTTTGCTTGTGACATTGTTGATATGTACACCCCAGTCCATCTTGGAAGAGAATTCCACGCCAAGGTATGGGTGATTGTCAACTTGCTGCAGATCAGCCCCCCTCATGCTGTATGTTGTTTCAATACTGCGACGTTTCTTGGTGATACGGAGTAGGGAGCACTTTGCAGGGTTGAATCTCATCTGCCAATCAAGGGACATTTTGATAGGGTGTCAAGATCCTCTCTCTGTTGTTGTCCCTCCGCTTTTCGGAGATCAGCGAGTTTATCGCATTCGAAGTAGTAGGCTGCTGTAAATATGTTATAAAATCCTTAGTTGGAGGATATGGAGTGCAGGCGATAGGCATGAATTTTGTAAAGATAGTGAAGTGTCATCATGGGTAGGCTATTGCATAATATTTATATAGGGTCTCTATATATATTTTGAATTCTTTCTGTAGTCTAAACCCTTGAGGTTTGATCGCATTGTCTAGATACATTGAAATTTCCGGCGCTAGTGTAGTTCCGTATCCATTTTTTTAGCAGTTTAATATCCATTCTAAATAAGAGAATTTTAGCCCAATTGTTTACTAACTTTAATCATAATCATATATTGCATTTTCCACATGAATTTGGATCGCATCCGACATCGGGAAGCCTCCGTTTAGGGCTTTGATGTCGACGTCATCGCTCAGTACCGTCTCTAGGCTATAGCTCCGCACCTCAAACTGAAGCTATTAGTCCAAAATTATGCAAACTTCGTGTATGCTTTTTGGTAGTACGCACATGCACGGTACCATAAACTATACGAGAAGTTTGCATAATTTTAGACTGATAGCTTCAGTTTGAGGTGCAGAGCTATAGCGTAGAGATGGTACTGAGCGACGACGTCGACATCAAAGCCCTAAACGGAAGCTTCCCGATGTCGGATGTTATCCAAACTCAGGTGGAAAATGTGATAGATCTAGGCCTAGACCCTATGATTATGATTAAAATTAGTAAAAAATTGGGCTGAAATTCCTTTGCTAAGAATGGATATGAAACTGCTAAAAAATGGATACGGAACTACACTAGCGCCAGATTTCCTTTATCTGACTTTAACGAAAGTGATCTAAACTTTAAAAAACTAGAGGTCCAGGTCTATCTACATGTAGATCTACATACTGCACTGAAATTCTTCCTCTTTAATGTTTTTTCTTTATCTCATTAATTTCACATTTTATATATATTTACTATAATTTAGGATACGCTGTTACTTATTATTTATTCATTCATTATTGTTTTTGTATTTTTATTATTTGTTATTGTTGTTGGTGTTCCTACTGTCATTATTTCTATCATCATCATCATCATCATCACCATCATCACCACCACCATCATCACCACCATGATCATCATCTACATCACCATCTCCACCATCACCACTACCATCATCACCACTATCATCATCATCATCATCATCATCATCATCATCATCATCACCACCACCATGCATCATCACTACCACCACCACCATCACAATCCCCACCACCACCACCACCACCACCACCAGCACCACCATCACCATCAACACCACCACCATCACCACCACCACCACCACCGTCACGATCATTATCATTATCATCATCATCTTCATCATCGTCATCATCATCTTTATTACAGTATTATCATTGATGATATTGTCAATTCACTTCTACTAAGCTCTGTTATTTGCCTTTTATTAGGACTGGACCTGCTCATTGATCATTTGGCAACTGTTTCACTATTTATATTCAAGGGGAATATGTGATGACTGTGATCCTTAAAAAGGAATTCAGATTTATCGCTTAAAATTAGACACAAATGAGCCAATGGGACGTTTCACGATGTGTACGTTAAAGGAGAAAAAATGATTTGACACCTTTCCAGCTCTCCTGAGACAAGAACACCATAGACATAAAAAGTCCTGTCAGAGAAGAAAAACAAATTTAAACAAAATAAACAACAAGTACTTTTTCTCTATTTGTATTTTTCAATACAGAGGTAATTTCGAGATGAAATGGTATCCAACCTGATGTTCGAGTAGTCGTTGGATAATCCTCAGAAAACCAAGTACACCACAACCAAGAGGCCCAACGCAGCCATGGCGGGCAAGGGATACGCAAGATTCACCGATGATGATGAGCTGGGAGACACTACTCTAGAATCACCTACATCCTCACCAGCTGTCCTTCAGGAAACCCTTGGAGAGGAAGACCCTTCAACAGCAGCAGAACAGCATGATCTACAGCCCGGGCTGGAGCTCAATCTTAATAATAACGTTACACAGGAAGGAACAAACCCAGATGCAACGGGTAACGTAGGGCAAGGAGATGGGGGCGGGGGAGACCCTGGCGGTGGAGCTGGAGGCAATGATGACTTGGCAGCTCAAACAAGTGAGTTCAGTGATCTTGGAGAGGGGCAGGGGTGGAAGTTGTAAAAATAAGTTATGTAGGAATTGTAACTTTAAAAAAATATTCTAAGGAAAGGTCTAGTCAATGCTTTTACAAATGTACACCTGTAGTCCTGTAATCATGTGATTGTCAAATGCTATCATATGTAGGGTATTCTTTGGATACGGTAAACTCTTTAGCTCATGGCTAATATACCGGTTGTCTTTTTTTTTCTTATTTCTTTGAGGAGGGTTGTTTACATCACATGGTAAAGTGAACTGAATTTTTCTTTTTAACAGGGGCCTATAGATGCATACTGACCTGAAAAATGTCAATCTAAACCCTCTGTAAAAAATTATTAACAATTTTTTTTTTTGTAATGGTTGTCATGATCCGATCCCTATTACCGCATTATCTCACAACACAGTAACTTCATTTCTTGGGAGAAGTGAAGTATCAGATAAAAGACTATGGCCAACACTTTGTTTCACGTTACGTGCTATTCTAACTACTTGTGTTTTTAACCCCTCAAGAATCCTCACGATGGACATATGCAGCATTCTACCAGTGGATAATGAGCAATGCTGTGATGCTTTATATCAGTCAATTCTTATCTGCATGGGTAAGCAATCAAACAATAGGTCATTTTCAATAGCGAATTACATAATCTTTAAATATCATTGAAAAGGTTTGAAAAGAAAAGAAACTGCTTATTGTGTATAGACTTCTAGTAGTTAATATGCAGTTAACTTTTTGTTAATTCTGAATTCTGAGCAAACTTCAGTGCAGTTTAATGCTTTTTGTATTCTAGCTATGTGTAGGACCTAGTCCATTACTGTTGTCATTTGTCATGTCTAGGTGATATGGCCCCTTTTACTAAAATCATACAGAATAGCAATACAATGTTGAGTAGGATCCGCTACTGTCTGCTGGTATGTGTTTCATTGTACAGGAAGGAGATTCCCAATGGTCAAGAACAACCTTTGTTTAAAAAGTATGCATACAATTTGAATATGCTAGTAAACCGGTCTATTTAGTAGTGCAGGAAAGTACTGTTTAACCCTTATACGCTGCAAGGCTTATGAACAAAAATGAATTTAAAAACGCCATTTTGAATTTGCATTCTTTGCATTAGGCATGAAATATATATGCATCTCCTATTGGAACAATATTCAAATTATTCCTAGTTCTGTGTGTGGACAAAAGAAAAACCTATTCTTAGCCAAGCATCAAGATCATTCATAGACAGGGTCTATATTCGTGAAGACATAGAAAGGGTTAAAGCAGTTTCTTGAATATTGCTCTGGGCTTTAAGTCATCAAAGATACGATTGCAATTAGGTGTAAGGTTGAGGATGAGGGTTAGAGTACCGGTAACTGGTGGGATTAGGTAAAGCAGTTGGTCCAGGGTTAAAGTTAGGAATTTGGTTAGTGAGGGTTAATTTTTGACTGCAAAGCGATTTGCAGTCCTCGGTGAGCTTGTGTCTTATAATTGTGAAAGCAGCATCTCACCTACTTTGCCACCCTCTAGGAAAATGTAGACCCATCTTTACAAATATTTTATCACTTGGGCTCAGCGATTAGGATTTTCTTTCAATCCTAAAGATGATCCATAATTAATCATAGCTTATTAATGAAAGTTATCCCTTCTTTTTCTTCATGTTTTTTTCTGCTGCAGGGTGATCGTATGTGGAGCTTCACTGTAGCTCTATACCTGGTCGAGATCCAGGAACAATCTCTCCGTTTGACGGCCATCTATGGTCTCTGTGTTTCCGCTTCTTCTCTCATCTTTGGTGCGGCCATTGGAAGATGGGTTGATAAGACGCCCAGATTAAGAGGTTAGATGTTACCTTTTTTCACTCACTCAGGAAGGCAATTTTGCCAGTGCTGGGGGGTGTTTCACAAAGATCCTAAGTTAAACTTATCTCCTAAGTTGGACTTAAAAATTATGGAAAGCTGTTAGCATCTTTGAAAATATTCTGTAAAAGTCATTTTAAAAGGCATAAAATGTTGATTCAAATCATTCATACTTTCTATTATCAAGGAGATTTAATGTTCTTGATGTTGAATTTATGAAAAGTCTAAAATACTTGAATTTTTGCTTTTGAATATTTTATTTTAAGTCTACAAATGGCTCTCCATAATATTTAAGTCCAACTTAGAGTTAAGTTCGACTTGGCATCTTTGTGAAACACCCCCCTGGATTCTTGAGCACTTTTTCTTCTTCAAATTGGAAGCACAGATCTCTCTTTATATTTTTTATAAAATCTTTCTCATAAAATGTCATGCATCTTAACCCTTACTGTACTGGGGGGGGGGGGGGCCTGGGAGGCCCCCCCTCTCGACATTTTCGGAGATTGCGCCGCAACCGCTTGGAATTTTGAATTGTCGTTTCATGACTTTTTTCTCTCAAGTCTTACGCACATTTTGATACCATTTTCGTCAAAATCAAATATACCTGTAAGGCGTTACATAACAATTAGTATGCGCATGTCATCCAAAAAACCAAAAAATAAATAAAAATCCATCAAAATTTACATAAATTATCATTATTAATTACATTAAAATAACTTTTTTGTTTTTGAAAAGAAGTTTCATATGAATAATGAGTTTCAACATTCAAAAAGTGGAGTTTGACACGTTTTCTGTAAAATGCATAAAATTAGCGCATTTTGCATAATTAATTAGGCTAACGACAAAAATTTGCATATTCGGAAAAAACTAATTATACCATCTTGTTCCTTACGTAAATATCTACAAACATGCACATTTTCGTGTTCATCGGACAATCGACGGCCGAGATCATAGGGGGGGGTGGGGCCTCCCAGGCCCCCCCCACCCCCAGTCAGTGGGTGCTCAAAATAGCCCAGTACAGTAAGGGTTAAAGGTACTATGTCCCATTTGAAGGCCAAAAAAATGAAAAGTTAAAGCATTTGAAAGACAATACTAATTTAGAGCTTCCCTTAATGGAAGGGACCAGTATTGGAAACGCCCCAATTTCAAAAAATGAAATGGAAGCTCTTATTACCAATCATGTAAAAGAATATGTTTTGACTAATACATGATGATAAAAATGAATGTTGCCGGGAAACCGCCTACTAATTGATATATTTGGTAAATTGGTTTATCTATTGGTATGTGAGAGATAAACGCACGTGTCGTGCACTTGTGCGTAGTCCCATATACATCTTTCTGTGTACAGTGCTTGTAACTTCACGAAGACTGGGCCAAATTCTTATCATTTTGATGATTCCAGAACCTTGCAGTACACACCAATACTTATATGCTAGATGATCAACCTTTTCTGATTGATCCACAACGTTTCTTTCACAATGCAATTGCATGACCATAACTGATCATTATCTTTAAAACGAAAGAGCTTGAAAATGGCTTTAAGTGTGAAAATAACGACCATTAGTTGTCAAATCGACTTAAGTGATTGCAATCACTAAAGTAATAGTCTGATTTTCAGGGTGCTACATGAAATATGAAACAATGCTGTTCTCTTCATCTTTCAACTGTCCTGAAAGCATAGAATCTTTCAGATATTTAACTTTGAACAATTATCATTCTTATTTTTTCCAGCTGCCCGAACTTCCCTGATCATCCAGAACAGCAGTGTCCTGATCAATGCCTGCCTCCTGTGTACAGTCCTTATCCTTAAGACGGACATTCTGCAGATCTGGAATGGTGGCCTCTACATCATCTGTCAGCTGATCATCATCGTGCTTGGCACCTTGGCATCACTGGCCAGCCTTGCCGAGATGATCTGTATCCAGAAGGATTGGGTGGTCGTGGTGGCTGGTGGGGACAAGGATGTCCTTGCTGGTGCGTGTACTACTCCTGGGGGGTATTTCACGAAGATTAAGATCGACTTTAAGTTGGACTTAACTATGACAGGTTGTTCATGCCATTGTTTGCTCTCACCATTTACTGGCATTGGTCTCTGAAGGGACGTACAAATCATGGTCACAAGTGTACAGAATTTACCCGGTACATTTTTTTGATAATTCATTAATGAAGAAAAAAATATTATCTTAAGATCATAATTGAGAGACCAATGGTGAGAGCAACCAGTGGCATGAACAGCCTGCCATAGCTAAGTCCAATCTAAAGTTGATCTTAGTCTTTGTGAAACACTCCCCTAGGCTAGCTACTACCAAATTTGTGGCCAGTTGTCATAAATGAAGTTTGAGAGGGAATTTTTCTTGGAACGTGTTGTTTCGTTGATAAATGGGGCATACAATATTGTTACCGGTAGTTGGAGTAAATGCATGCTTCTGTTTTATGGGGGGGGGGGGGGGGGGATATAGACCGTAATCCAACTACAGTGTTCAACACCTTAATTTTATTATGTGCAAAGTTTATTTGTATAGTTTCTTGAAAAAATGATTTATGTATGAAATAAAATGTAATATCTTTGTTTACCTTTCTGTTGGAAATGAAATAAATATGAATATGAATATGAATATGAATTATTTAGAGAGATTTGCCACCTTTGGCATAGAAGAGGTATAAGGTCAAGACATACCTTACGACCAAATTTTGATAGAAAGTACAATAGGATTTGATGTAGAACTTCAACAAAAACAGAGTTATATCTGATTTAGGTTTAGGATGGTCATATGAATATAATATGAAATGAAAGAAATTGTTTTTTTGATGGTATGGTAACGTTTTGTGACCGATATATGACATTGTTTTGAATACAGCCGATTGCCTCACATTTCTAAGTAGAGATTGAACAGAGGTAGTTGCGCTTTACATTTCCTTATCTTGTAACACTCGGATAAGTGAGTACGCATAAGACTTTTTTACTCAGCCTGATCATATTTATATTGTTTTTCATTTTTAGTTATGAATGCAAACATGCGGCGTATAGACCTAGTCAGTAACATTCTCGCTCCCATCGCTGTGGGTGCCATCATGACCGCATCTATGCTGATTGGTGGTATCTTTGTTGCATCCTGGAATGCTGGTTCCATGGTGATCGAGTACTGGAATCTTTCGAGGGTTTACAGGAATGTACCGGAGTTGGCTTTCAAAGGAGGTGTAGGATGCACAGGTAAAAGTTTCTTCTTTTTAACTCTTAAGCTGCCACCCATACAAAGCACCCAGTGCCACAGTGCTAATCTCCTGTGTGCCAAATTAATTTTAAGGTTGGTCCAAGTGCGTGTTATTTAAATCTTTACAAAAAACAAATCGCTGAATTACTCGAGAAAATCCAATCTGACTGTTGTATACAAAGACGCGTAATCCAAAGCCGATAATCTGATGCACGCGATGGTACTTTCAATAGCGCTGTAAAAGCACTCAGCACGGTGCAATGGGCATGAACAATGACTGTTATTACATATGCTTGCTAGCGTGCACAAAGCAGACAAACGGTAGCGGCTCGCGTGCACAGAGCACTATAACAATAGCGTGCTAGCAGTCTCATGGCAGGATATGAGTTAAAGCCCCACTGCACTACTTATAGCTACTTGCACCCTCTATATAGCAAACAATGCCTAATCGGTGACCACTGGTCCCCCATGATCCTCTTTTTCTTATGTTAGTTGAGAGCCGATTTGATGAGATAACCACCTGTCAGTGAACATGCAGAGAGGTGTAATCCCCCTGGCTAAAATAGTACAGGCGGGTTTTAAATGTTTTGTAGAACATGTAGGCTGTCAAAAGTTGTTCTTCAGAATTTTCAGATTTTGGTTTGGTTTTGTTGGTTTGTTTTAGCTGACTGTGAAGGGAGCATGTCTATGTTTATGAGTAAAGCAACCAGGAGACTTAACGGCTTTAAGTTCTTCCACAGGATTTGGTAAGGAGGATTATGTCTTACCAAAGGGTACTAGTGCATTGACTTGGTTTTGAACAAGGGGCCTTCGAGTTATGCGACCACTGCTCTACCACTGAGCCATTGTGCCTCCTGTTTTAAAAAATTACATATGATTAGTTTTCATGAACTTACAGATATAATATGCGGAATAAGTTTGCATAGAATGTTGATTCTAATATTGATTAGTAAAAGAAAGGGGAAATTCCTTTCATTAAGTTTAGACACATTTTGTTAGCAATAATACAAAACATGAAATTAGTCTCTATGCAACATTGATATGCTGAGAGAAAACCGATTTAACAGTTTACTTTACGTAAACTACCAATAGAATAACCATGTCTGGGTGTCCTTTTTAACCCTCACATCACATACCCAATTAAACTCTTGACTAACACCTGGTGGTTATGCTTCTTAAACCATAGATGAAGCTCTTCCTGAGCAAGAGGTCACAGGTCAATACTCTAAATTGGACGAACCGGCCATCAAAGCTCAAAGTGATACCCAAGAATCGAACGATAGGGAGAAGGAATTAACCGAGGTACCACCGGCCACTCCAACATCGCCAGTATCAGCATCTCAGCCAGCCACCCCGGCCGGTGTGACAACCAGGAAGGAGGATGGGGAAAGAGAATTCACAGAGATACCAGTCACTCCAGCAGCATCATCAGCCCCTGCCTCATCTCAACCATCTTCTCCAGTTACCATGGCAACAAAGAAGGATGGAGGCTGCTGCGGTAGAGTGACTGCAAAGCTTAAGGTGAGACAGTGAAGCTTTCAACCATGCACACTTCAAACCAGGTTTATCATCTCTGAGGTAATACCAAGTATTAAGGACTTCAGAAGAAAAAAAATTACAAAGGTCAAATTCTCTCTGACAAGGGCAATGACAAGCTTAAAGGTATAGACCAGTTCTGGTCATGCGATTGCAGTGTGAAAGAAACGTGGAATCGATCAGAAAAGGTTGATCATCTAGCATATAAGTATTGGTGTGTACTGCAAAGTTCTGGAATCATCAAAATCATAAGAAATTTGGCCCAGTCTTAGTAAAGTTACAAGCACTGTACACAGAAAGATGAATATGGGACCACACAAACATGTGGCATAAAAGTCTGTCCCGGTTTTTATGCCGTTACTTGCCATATTCAGAATATTAAGGCATATGAAGAGCCATGCTTTTCAGGGAACATTTTTTATCCGATGTTCTTCCACACTTGCCTAATAACAATGATAACGCTCACAAAGTATTTTTAACCTTCTCCCAAAACTCAACCTTCTCTTCAAATCTCCTAATGCATACCTTCAACCATGGCCTTTCCCAGACCCTTTTGATAAGGAGGGTGTCGGACCAATTTGCTGACAAGTTAGCTGTCACCCCCCCCCCCCTCCCTCCTCTAGCAACGTCCCCGACTTCCATGTGTAAAATATCTGTGGTCCTAACAAACCACCCTGTGGGATGCCATTTGGACCCTGGGTGAACTCAGTCATGCCTTGAAGCCTACCCTCAAATAGAGATATGTAAGCTTGTAGCTAGGAGTGTCAATTTTGACAGACATTGCACATTACAAATGTTCACCATTATTATCACTATTACTTCTAATCCGTCTTTCATTTCTCTATACCGTAGGATATGTTCGACGGTTGGAAGGTGTACAAATCCTACGTGGAGTGTTGGGCAGGTCTAGGTATGGCTTTCCTCTACATGACTGTCCTGGGCTTTGATTCTATCACCCTGGGCTATGGCTACTCACAAGGTATGCCGGAGTATGCCATGGGAATCCTACAGGCGCTTGGATCCATTACAGGTACTGGTAACGTTTAAAGCCCACGACTCACTGTACGATCAGACTAAAATCCGATTTTAGAAGAATTTGAAATAGCATTTGATAAGAGCATTCAAACGGCTAAAATCTTAATGATCGATGATTTAAATAAGCGTGAAAAGATGAACTGAATTGAGTGTTCCAGATGTCAGACATGAAAGATAATGATAGAGTTGATTGAACAGAACATAGGGCAAGATTATCATGGCTGCAGTCACCTTCATTGAGTTTGTATGAAGCTGTTTCTAATTCTTTGTTTCTGATAATCAAGTTATGCCACCAAATCAGGGATATAAAAATCAAGACAACATACAAAGGATTCATGATTGTGTTGAAAATGGGACTTGTTCATGTTTCAGAATCGTTGAGGATTAAATCTCATGAATTTTGAAATGCTTACATGTGATAGGCCTATCTACTCATCTGATTCGTGTCCTCCTCTTCCTTCTTTTCTTTTTTCTTCTTTATCCTCCTTTTCTTGTCCTCCTCTTCCTCCTGCTTCCGCTTCTCTTCTAACAAAAAATTATCATTATCATTATTATTATTCTTCCCTGCTCCATCACATTGAATAGGTATCTTTGGAACAATGCTTTACCCAGTCATGAGAAGAAGAATCGGTCTAGAGAGATCTGGACTCTACTCCCTTGGGATTGAGATAGCCTTCCTGATGCTGTGTGTAGGGTCACTATGGGCCCCAGGATCTCCTTTCATCTATGATTATGGGAACAGCACAATCGGTAAGTGGAGATTTCTACAGTATGTGAAATGTCCTCTGTTTGGATGCATGTACCCTGGGTGTCCCTAGGAAGTCCATTCATTTAAGACTACAGGGACGGCACAATAGACCAAATATAGTTAGCACATGTTCCAAATGACCCCGAATATCCACAGAACTTCAAAACATGAAGAGGTCCCACTTTGTACATTTTGAAATAATCACTCCTACAGCGATGGAGGTGCTACATGATTATGCTTGTTTCCCCTTTTCAAAGAATACTTCCACCTGTGTATCATGGAGTGCACTGCTTGCGCATAAATGAATAACGATTCCATAACTTTCAAGAGTACGTATCCATAATTTTGTCTCCGTGTATTTCACAATTTGGGCTGCAATGACCTTTATCTGCTCATGCTCAGACTGCAACTATGAACTGGCTTATTTGTAAGTGGAAATCATGTACTGAATGTGAACTGTCCTCTGTTCGGATTAAGATTTCCTTCTCGGTGCTATGTATACATTATGGTCCCTGGGTATCCCTAGAAAGTCTGTTCATTTAAGACTACGGGGACAACACATTTGGTAAGTTGAAATCATGTACTGTATGTGAATTGTGATCAAACATAATTACATGGTTGAGAAGGAAATACTCAGAGAAAGTGACTATTTTTAAAGTAAAGTAGACTTCAAAAACAGGAATCCGACGCAAGATATTCACTGCGACAAAGTGCTGGACTATTATTAATTCTGAACTGATTATCTTGTATCTTAATAGATCCTGCAGGTACATAAAAAGACACTACAGGAAATAAAAATAATCATCAAAAGAAATCAGCAATCCTTGAAATCTTTATTGGTAGACAAATATTCTACATTATGCTTGCAGTTTAGAGATGTTGTGGTCTAGTGGATAAGTCACCCGACTGCAGATCACAATATACAGGGTTTGAGTGCTGCCGCAGCACTAATGTCCTTTTGTAAGACGTTTATCTACATTTGCCACTCTTCACCCAGGTATTAAATGGGTACCCGGTAGGATGCAAAAGTTAATTTGGTTGGATGAGCAAGTGTGCGTTTGTAAAATATGCGGGTAAGCCTGAATCCGATGACAGGGGTAATAAAGCGCTTACTAAGCCTTAGGCACATCATTGTATAGATGTATTGGGCGCTATAACAGTGGAATATTATTATTATTGCAGATGCAAGTCAGAGCAGTTCTCCACCTCTCACTTTGACGACCCCTCATGTGGGGGTCATGGCGCCACCTATTGTTAGTACAAGCACAACTGTAGCCCCAGACCTCTCCAGGGTGCAGTGTAAATACACAGGCACTGATCAAGAGCAGACGTCTCTCGTGTCTGCTGCTATACTCTTCACAGGGATTGTGTTATCAAGGATAGGTTAGTTCTTGAAATCATTCTAAAATAGCAACAAAAAGAAACTAAAGCTACAAAAGAGATTTTCATTGCAACTTTTCTGTGCGTGAGATTGCACAGGACTTCAAGACAAAGATTAAGTGAACAGAAAATACATTTCATAATTTGAATATTGCAATAAAGATTTTTGTTTTACCGTACGTGTCCTATCTTTTTAGAACCTTCATAAAGACATTTGTATCCTACAGGTTGATTTTTGGTATGTCAAGCTTATGTAAAGAGAATTTTGTTTTTTCATGTGTACAAAGTCTACGACAAAACAGAATTCTGTTTTTCAGCCTGAAATAGATTTCTAGATTTTCTGAAACAGAAATGGTCTTCTTTTTTCAAACGTAAAATGCCTTGAAAGGGACTTTGTCTTTGTCTTAGATTCTGAAACAAAATCCTGGATTTAGCTCATGCTGCACTCATAATTATAAACCTTTAGTTCAGTCAGGAATCCCATGACTTTTACAAGCTGATCGCCTGTCTCATTATCAAGATATCTATGATTGGAAAATTGAAATTTCAAAAAAACATTTTCCCACCGTTTTTTATAACACTACAGTTTTTTAGGGAAAATGAGTATGGTAAAACCGGTCACTCAAAGATTTTTACTTTTTTGAGGCACTTCATGATCATTTTGAAGCACAATTTTTGTAGGGCTTCAATATTGCACCATATCACAGACACTGAAAACACGTAGAGTCATGCATCTCAGATATAACATTGTTAAACGATGCCTAAATGTCTTGCATTTCTTTTCATTTGCTGTGTCTAGGATTGTGGGCGTACGACCTTGTCGTGACCCAGCTGGTCCAGGAGAACGTGGTGGAGACGGAGAGGGGTGTCTTCAACGGGGTCCAGAGGGCGCTAGAGTGCTCTTTCGACATGATCCACTTTATCCTGGTCATTGCCCTTCCATGCCCAGAGACGTTCGGCTACCTGGTTATCGCATCCGTCGTCTTCATCATGATCGGCGCATGTTGCTACATGGTGTATTCCTACAAGATAAGAGGACACTTGGTCCACATGGAAAAGTTCACGCCTTGTTTGAAGAACGGTCATGTCTAATAAAGCCTGGGGGGTGTTTCACAAAGATTCTAAGTTGAACTTAACTCTAAGTTGGACTTACAAATTATGAAGAGCCATTTGTAGCCTTAGAATACAATATATTCAAAACCAAAATTCAAGTATTTCAGACTTTTCATGAATTCCACATCACGAACATGAAATCTGCCATGATAATAGAAAATAGAATGATTTGAATCAACATTTTATGCCTTTTAAAAAGACTTTTACATACTATTTTCGAAGATGCTAACGGCTTTCCATAATTGTTAAGTTCAACTTAAGATCTTTGTGAAACACCCCCCTGGTATACAAGCACGACTTCTATCCTTGGAACAGTAGCAGGTAGCAAAACTTTGTGTATGTTCGTCACAAACTTTCCAGTGCATGAGATGTTGAAGTCGCTGAAAGTTTTATGACGCAAAATTATTAAATCACAACTGACAGAATGCAAAAGTTTTGCCATTCACATAAGTTTCTTGCTCTGTTATCGGCTTTAGGCAATTTTTCTGATGTCATACTGGCCATGTTGTCAAGGTTTCTGGTTTTTGTGCTAAGCAATGGTGTGGTGATCACACCAGCCCCAAACACGGAGTTTGCCCTGCTCCAGCCCGTTGCTTGAATGATTTGGCGGTGAACCTCATGCGCTTGCTGTTGCTCAGAACTAGTAACCCGGACAACGAGCGAATATAACGTTAGCACTTCGGTACTCTATATTCATGCATTTGTATAAAAGTTTTTTTATAATGTGTGCCTTAAATTATAATGAATCATGTCTTTCCAATGAAAATAAAATGTTAAATGTCTATTTTTGTATTCATTGTTTATATATAGATTATTTTTTTTATGGGGATGAGTGCATGTGAAATGCACACCTAAGACCACAGGCTGCTCGTGGCATTGTATTCTAGGAAGCGGGTATAATTATATCATCACAATGATGAGTCTAACTCTTTACAAAAGTAATTTGCTAGGTCAGGTGATTTGCGATTAGACAGTGTAAGTCATGCTTCAATCTACATAGAAAAATGGCTGCCATGGTGGAAGAAGCTGCTCGTAGAGGTCTCCGGCGAGAGAGTGTTTTCAGGGATAGGGCCAATTCCTTGGATATAAAAATTTCTGACACAGAATTACACAAGAGGTATCGCTTCTCTCATTGGGGATGTGTTTACCTAATAGATGTTCTCCATGAGGTGCTCGAACACCCGACAAGTAGATCAATCTGATTTCTGCAGTAAACACACATATGTATTAGTCTTCAAAGGGGTATCCACACTAAGTTCTACCAAAACTGTGCATTACGTTTAATAGTTTATTATGCTCAACAAATTTACCTTATGATATATGTATGCATGTACATTTGTACCTGGTAATTAATTAATATGTATTTGTTTTCATCTTTGAATATTTTATTTTTATTGATATGTGATAATATAATGATTTCTTTGTTTTGTTTGAAAAAAGTGCAATGAGGTTGTAATATTGTACATTTAAAAGGATATAATTTTGGTGCAATTAAAGCATTACCGGTATATGCAAATCTAATTTTATCTTTCAGAGCATTTTTGTCTCGCCTGCGTAGCAAAAAGCGAGACATAGGCGCCGCTTTTCCGGTGACGGCGGCGTCAACATCAAAAACTTAAACCTAAGGTTAAGTTTTTGAATTTTTAATATAATTTTTAAAGTATAGGTTCTTAGTCAATGAAACTTTGACTATAGGGTAATCAAGTATCCCCAATCATGTGAGTAGAATTTCAGATCACAAAGTCAAGGTCAAAGGTCATTTCAGGTCAACAAACTTAGACTTTGTTGTGGCATCAACATCAAGATTTTCAAAATGCTTCTTCGTTATTTTTCAACCGATTTTGATTCTGATTGTTTCATATGATAGGGCTAGGAGAGGGATTTAAAACTTCTACACAGAATCGTGAAATTCATTATCTATGCTAATTTATGCAAATTTATTCGAAATCACCAAAAATGCTTCTTCTCCTTCATTTCTCGACCGATTTTGATTTGGTTTGCTTTATCTGGTAGAGCTAACTTTGGTACACTTAACTTCTACACCGAATTTTGAAATTGTTCTCCATTAATTAATTATGGTAATTTATGCAAATTTATTCCAAAAATAATTAAAAATCACAAAAAATGCTTCTTCTCCTTCATATTTAGACCGATTTTGATTTGGTTTGCTTTATATCGTAGAGCTAACTTTGGTACACTAAACGTCTACACAGAATTTTGAAATTGTTCTCCATTAATTAATTATGGTAATTTATGCAAATTTATTCCAAAAATAATTAAAAATCACAAAAAATGCTTCTTCATATTTAGACCGATTTTGATTTGGTTTGCTTTATATCGTAGAGCTTACTTTGGTACACTAAACTTCTACACAGAATTTTGAAATTGTTCTCCATTAATTATGGTAATTTATTCCAAAAATAACAAAAATTGCTTCTCCCTCATTTCTTGACCGATTTTGATTTGGTTTACCTTATCTGGTAGAGCTAAATTTGGAACACTAAACTTCTACACAGAATTTTGAGATTTTGCTCCATTGATTATTTATGGTACTTTATGCAAATGAAATGAAATTATGTCCCTTCCAGGGCATCAAATTTTTATTTTTTGACCAGTTCAAAAGTGTACCACATAAAACTTACAATCTTTGTTGTTGCGAGATGCGGATGAGCACTACGTCATTGAAGTTCTGGTTTATCATATTGAATTGCTTATGTAGGCGAGACCGCCGAGAGCGTTTCCCTTGTTTTAAATACAAATGAAAATTTTGAGGGGGGGGGGGGGGGGGGGTGATTGCAAGGTTGTAGAAGGAGAAGCCAATTTGGCTCTGAATCAGTGTGGTTTTGAAGCCGATTTGGCCTTGACTAAAAATGGACGGCTCACAATCAATGCACTTTATCATTATTTAGAACTTCACTTGAGAAGGTTATGGTTTTCTACATTTCCATTTCGTATAGTGTGTGCCGGGTTGTACTTATCCCCCAGCTCCATGATTATTTTCAAACCAAACTCTGCAATCAATCATCGGCACATTCTCACATTTAGTATCAGGTTAAATCCCTCTCTTCCACGCTCTCTTAATTCATGGCTCAAACTTTAATATACAATTATTCACCTGGTTAAAGGTATACCTGTTTGAAAGTGAGAAAAGTCAGAAGTCTCAGAGGGTGAAAGGGTGCAAGAAAAATGGAAATAGTGAGGGAAGGCTGGGAGTGAGAGTAAAAATAGAAGAGAGAGAGAGGGAAAGAGATGGATAGCACATTTCCACATTTTATATAAAGTTTAATCACTCTCTTCCACACCTTGTTTATGGCTCTATCTCGATCTTATACAATCATTCATATGGTTATGACTGGAGAGAGGAAGAGACAGATAGACAGATAAAGAGAGAGAGAGGAAGAGACAGATAGACAGATAAAGAGAGAGAGAGAGAGGAAGATACAGACAGAAAGACAGATAGAGAGACAAAGAGAGAGAGACAGAAGAGGGGGGGAGGGGGTGAGCTATAGAAAGAAGCAGCATTCATATTGCCTTTTACACACATTACATATCTGTACCAACACATAGATTTGGACAACAAAACAATATTTCAGGTATCAAAAATAAATTACTTTGTATTACTTGAATGATGACACATGGCATTGCATATAATATTAATAGTTCATGATATCTTTTACAAACCTTTTTCAAATACTGAAAAATCAGTGTATCTTAAGCCTCGGTTAGAAATGCCAATACGAACTGCTACAAACGCCGTACGAACGATTTTCAGACAATGGAAATTCGGGAAGACAGTGGAAAAACCGAAATTTGTAAGAAATTATCGTTCTTACAAAATTTTGTAGCATAACGTTTTGCGCATAATTCGCGGAATTAATTTCAATCCATTTTATCATTTCCATTTTCGATAAAAACAATACAAAGAGATATATATTATAAATAAGTATTTGCAATATATAAGAAAATGAAAATAGGGACCAACAAAAAAAAGGCCAAATGGTTTTGTCGAGGCATCTCGTGGTTTGGGGTACGTGAACGCATAAAAACAGTGAACACCCCCTTTAAATACACAAAGGCCAAAACAATGGATGTGCATGTACGCAAGAAGCCCTTGGAAAATGCTTGGGTGAGCACCAACAAAAATTAATCCCTAAATTTAATTAATTGAACTTAATTACAAAAACATAATGATGTATTGAGGTAATAGGTTTCATATAATTAATAATTATATTAATATTGAATGGTTTCTCTTTCATAAGGATACACATATATATATATATCGCACTCGCTTTGAAGATATTTCACTCATCAGCTTGTAAGATATACCCTTGTATCCCACTCAAGGTCATACAACACTATATAAATATTGATTTGCATATCGTTAAATTCAATTTTTCTCTGAGGATGTTTCCTAAATCATACATCTGAATCTCATTCTACAAGACATACAAACTTGTTTTCGCCTCCTATAATACCTTTTAAATTTAGACCTACTATATTGTGTTACTCAGAACGGGAGTCTATTCACATGCAAGCTATGCTTTTTATTTAGGCTTCCCACATTTTACATTGTTTTACCTTGCCTGTCATATCTATATATTTTGAAACGTACCTATTTTCCGTACATTATACTTGATTAGAAATCTTTATTTTGTTTGTGTGTAATCTACGCTTATACACTTGTATAAGAAAAAGAATTTAAATCGTTTTTTGATGTAAATGTGGAACAAATAAACTGCAAATACCCGTAATGAGTTTATATCCATGGAGTTCTTCATGATTTGCACTGCAATGAGCTGGATAATGATCTAAACAAGTCTTGTTCATTATCCAATTAAGACTTGACCTACGTGCAGTGCATATTCACTTGAAAACATGAATTATTTTCATATTGGTTAAAATAATGACCTTAATTTTTATAAAGAGGTTCTAATGTATCTTCAAATCTAAACTCTATACCAAATACCTAAGCAAATTCATTGCTTTTTACCCCCAAAGTTCATAAGAATGAATATAACTGATAAGCACAGCCGCCAAGAAGAGCTAAACTCCCCAACAAGAACGACCTTAGTTTCCAGTGAGCATATGAGCCCTCTAATCTCTCATACAGTACAAATACTTGTTCTTTTGTGGCAGTCAAGCTTCCGTTGTTATCGATCACAAAGTCGGCCTGTTTCTTCTTGATCTCCAGCGGAACCTGGGAGTTGATCCGTTGAAGAGCATCCTCGTGGGTTAGATCATTGCGAGCCATAAGACGATCCAGCTGAGTTGCTTCATCGCTGTATACAAATGAGATTGTGATGATGCAAGGTAAATCTTTGATATAATTCACCTCGCATTTCTGGACGCGGTCTTATAAACAGTTGCGATTAATCACGAATTATTTGCGATCGATATCAATCGCAACTATGTACTGTACAAGAGATAGGAGACTGTAAACTTGCAAAATTTGATTGGAGGACTTGCGAATGCTTCGGATCCATTGCAACTCTTTATAGATAGGGCCCAGTTGTATAATGGCACGACAAGAGTTGTAATGGACTATACAGATAATATTAGTGTTGCCCTTTGCGACACTCGTTTTTAATGGGCCCGTCTCCTCTTTGCTAATATATTAGGAATTCCACACACTCACTGAAATAAAAACTGCCCCCAACACTCCTTTTCCATCAGGTCACCCTCATCAACTTCCCGTTTCTCTTTACATGAAATCATTGTACTTACCAATAAACCACAAGCACATACTTGATGAACCTTCTCAGAGCACTTCCATCTAGGAGCAGGGGGATATCCAAGATCACATAATGGTGTCCTGCATGATCAGAATAAAAAACAAAGTATATACATATATACATGAACATAGAAGGCTGTCGGACCTCAACTTCAACATCAAGGTATTACCTCCACTGTGGATATTATAAGTCACCCTGGGGGCACAATAACCCTCTATATACTTTGAAATGAATTACACATCATTTGATGACATAACTACCCAAAAAAAATCTCCCTTTCAAAATACACATCAGTTTGGAAGCATATGCCCCTCTCCCCAATGAAAAATGAAATGTTTCAACGTTTTGGTAATACATAGACCCTATGTACTTTCATTCTTTACAATAATCGACATAAAACGGTAATTTGTTACTTTTATATAAGACACTTGATTTAAATTTTTGAGATTATCTCTTCCTTATAACATCTCCAGAATTGTTTCAATCACTGTCTGGCCTTTTTAGCAAGTTTCATTAATCTCTTCTCCGATCGTCTATCTTTCACTCTGTGCAACTTGCTATCTTTCACTCTGTGCAACTTGCTATCAAGTTAAGATTGCCTTCCAAATTCCGTCAACTCACCAGAGAGTAAGCTCGTCAGGACTTCCCAGAGCATCGTCCGTTGTATGTAGGGATGGGTGCAGCGGTTCAGTACCTTCCGTTTCTCAGAATCTGCAAATATGATGGATCCAAGCTTGGCTCTATCCAGCGTCCCATCTTCTTGAAGAACCGACTTGCCAAAATGATGGACAATTAGCTTCAATGCAGGTTTACCAGGTTCCACAACTGTATGCAAAAGGATATTACGGATGGATCGCTTAGATTGACAGATGTCCGTCATCTGGCCTGCCCCCACCCCCTCCCTCTCTACTGCCACCGTTAAAATTGCACGACTATTTTTCTAGTTAGACAAGGATTTTGATTGATATGCCCTTATACCCCCAATGTACAGTTTAATTTTCTACAATACAGTGCTAAAGTTTTCCCAAAAAAGACTATTTTTAAACCTCCTTGATGGCAGGCACAAAATATACATTTCCACTTAAAATTTCATACCAAGTTAATGTTTCAAATGTAACTCTTAAAACTCTTTAAAACAAATTATAATACATTCTCCATCTGCTCCTTTCATTTTGGAAATCCAATAAAAACTTTTTTTTTTCAGGATTAAGTTCAGAAGTGGTTATATTTTTAACTCTCATGAACAGAAACAGTAAAACCTGCTTTATTGACCACCCTTCTTTTTCAAAGACCCTTTTTAAAAATTTCCCTTGAAAATGGGTTCTCATTGAAACATGTACTAAAAGAACCCGTCTTCAAAGACCACTTTTTGCATTTCCCTTGGGCGGTCGCTTTAGACAGGTTTGACTGTACATGTACATTTTTTATTTCTTCCAGACTGAATTCTAATAAATTTAAAATAGTTCAAACTATTTTCAAAGAATATCTCTGGTGTTTGTACCCACTAAAATAAGTTTCTTGCTTTCCAGCGATTCTTTGCAGGCAGTGCATCACGGCCATATGTATATTTTAAACAACTACGTACAGTGGAACCTCAGTATAAAGGTATCTGTTATAAAGAGGTATCTGTGATAACAAGGCGATTTCGCTGGTCCAAGCTCTTTATATTCTTTTGTATTTTTTAGCCGATACAATAGATTCCTGGGCTCCGTCTTATGAAGAGTTGCGATTGATCAGAATTTATCTGTGATTAATATCAATTACAAATATGTACATAAGAGAAAGGAGACTGCAAACTTGCGAATGATTTGGATCAGCGATTGATCTGGATCAATCGTAACTCTTTATAAGACAGGGCACAGATTGAGATATAACAAGGTAATTTCCTTGGTCCCAAGGACATCTTTATGATGAGTTTCCACTGTATGAAGACTGTTTAAATTGAACAAACCATGTCAAGGCATGCATGTTTACTCCCCACCCAAACAGTAACAGTTAAAGATAAACTCCAGTTCTGGTAAAAAAAAGAAAATTAATTCTCACAGAATCAAACAAAATTTACACTGAATGTTCAAGATTACAAATAAATGACATGTGCCAAACTATTTTGGAAGAAAATGTATACTGGCTGAGTAATGAGCATAGAAAGACAAGGAAATCAAGGTAGTACTAGCCCCGATACCATGTGTGTTGTCCCATATATAGCTTTCTGTGTACAGTGCTTGTTACTTTACCAAGACTCGATCAAATTTATGATTTTGATGACTCCAGAACCTTGCAGTGCACACCAATACTTACATGCTATATGATCAACTGTTTGTGATCCTTTCCATACCTTTTCTTTCACAATGCAATCGCATTACCAGTACTAAAGTTTATCTTTAATTTAGAAATTATCATAAATTAGGAAGCCCCTCAACGGATATGGTGTTTATAGACTGCAAAGGCAAGTGCATACCAGCAAAATCAGGGAGTGGTCTCCTATTCTACGATACAGCATCGACTTACCTTCTCTGGCGATCTTATCAGCATCAATGATGACACACCCCAGGTCTTTGAGCACGTTCGATACGGTGCTCTTCCCTGACGCTATACCTCCGGTCAACCCGACGAGAAACATGCCGATCACCTAGTAGGAACACTCGCGTCGTCGTGTAAAATAAAACAGGCAGTTCAACCTGAAATGGGATATTGTTTGATATACAGGCTAGGTCGGGGGGTTCTTTTTGTTTTACCTTTAAATCAATGGCACAATCTATAGAACGTCAATATATGCTAGCTATTTTTGTTTCTGCACTTTGCAATTAAAAAATTAGGACAAGGTGGAGATACCAATTGGTTTATATAGACAAAGGACCAGAAAAAAGCTTTGTTATCCCTTTGAATTGATAGTAAAATGTACAAGATAACTTTATATTCATTAAATCAATGGCACAATCTACAGAATTCCAACAAATTTGCTAGCTTTTCTTTGCGTCTGCACTCTGCAACCAGTATATCGTGCCAGGGCGGAGATGCAAATTAGTTTTTTACCCAAAGACTCAGAAAATAGCTGTTTTCCGTTTAAATCGATGGTTAACTGTACAGAATAACACCCCACCCATGTGTCCATAATCAATCAAATGGGACAGGGCTAGGAATACTGGTTGGTTTATACCACAATGACAAACTTGAAAAGGGCCTTGTTTCCTTTTGAATCAGTGGCACCTATCAGTATACCAGCATCTGTTTGTAATGACTCTGTGGACTCAAGTGTCAAGAAAATTGTACATACCGGTACCCGGTAGATAAATCATATTACAAAGAAGTCGCAAAAAAAAAATCGCCAAAAAAGTGATGATTTTGCTTTACTTTCCCAAGCTATTCTTTTGACCACTTTTTTTTTTAATGAGTATTTTTTTTGGGGGGGAAGACTTACATCTTTTCTTATTCACTTGATTTTAAAAATTAATAAGAATCCTGAGCTATAACATTGAGCTGTCGATTTCTTTCAAATATTGAAGGTAGATAGAATAAAATGAGGTCCATCCCCTCTCAGTTTCCAAACAGGAACCACTTATGCACATGTAAAATGTTTTGCAATGCTCCATGGACTTTGGGGCACAAAAATTTGCCTGTACATGTATATCTGCGATTCCCCATTTTATCCTCCAATGATATCCTATATTCCTTCTTTACCATATATCGATCTCTAGAGCTTTCTTTCCTCTCACATCACATATTCCTTCTTTACGATTTAACGGTCCCTATATCTTTCCAATCACATATTCCTTCATTTCCATCTATCTTTCCAATCACATATTCCTTCATTTCCATCTATCTTTCCAATCACATATTCCTTCTTTTCCATCTCTTTCCATACATAAAACAGTCAACTCTGCATACGTTGACTTACATAGAATTCATCTTTGCAAGTGTAAATAACACGATTGGCATTGTTTGGTAAAAATTATTTAATTTGTCTTGAGAAAAGTCAGACTTGTGCAACTTCAAGTTACCGGTATGCAGAGTTAACTCTTCCTCTCATGTTTCTTCTTTTCCATCTCTCTTTCTATCTATCACTCCAATCACTTAACATGTCACATCTCTTCTACACCTTTCTGTCTCTATCCTATAATATACATGTATCTCATGTTCCTTCTTTCCCATCTATCTTTCTATGTACAATTCCAATCCCCATACATATCACACTCATTCATTCCCATCTATAGATCAATCTGTCTACACCTCACATCCCTTCTTCACCACTTATCTTTCCAATGCCTACACCAGGGACCCGTTTCACAAAGCCTTTATCAATGACAAAAATCAGTGACAAATCTGCTGATAACCAATCAGAAGCAAGGATTTCACTAGCTCATAACAATAACAGTCATTTGTCACAGATAAAAGTTTTGTGAAATGGGGCCCAGGTAACCTTCTCTTCAAGATGTGGATTTAATGGTAAATTGCTGGGCCTGATGTTTGCCAAGAGCCAGAAGAGCATTTCGGAGTATGTAAGTGAACAAACTTTGGACTTTAAGAAGATGGAATATAAGCATTAGGGCTATTGGACTTTAATCACTGGAATGATTGCATTTGGCCAAAAAAAGGAAAAGGAAATCAAAGGGGAGCTGGGTTTGTGTCACACATGAAACTCCTCGACTTCCTGTAGTTCTCTTCCATCCATTCAACACACTTACATAGTTACATTCATACGCACACAACAGTGACAAACTTTGTAAGACATTCAAAACACAAGAGACAGGAGAGCTAGAATGGGTTCAGGTTCAGAATCAAAAGCAACATTTAATCACATTGGCACAATTCAAAATTTATCATTAACTGAGTAACCATTACAAAGAGCACTAGCTTGGTGATTCAACATTTATAACCTTACATGTTTAGATATACAAAACAGAAAACAACTTATCCGTATACGATCGCAATTGTAAAATTGACAAACATTTCATAATTTCCCCAAAACAAACATCACTATCGAGCAATAAATGAAAGTAGTGTATGCACCGCATTAATATAATAATGTACAAATATCAACAGTGACGACTTGATTTAAAATGGTTATTTTTTCTCCCAATGATGAATTCCAAACCTATTTTTCACCAAGTATTTTACAAGTAGTAAATGAACTGGGCTAAAAATATTTTTAAGAAAGTAACAAAAATTCTAACATGAAAGTTGTGATGTACAAATAATATATTCAACTCATTAATCATACAGCTAGAACATTTTTAATGGCTCAATTAATATCCTCCACCTATATCCTGCTAAAAAAACAGTATCGCGGACATAAAGAGCACTAAAGCAATTATCCCTGTGCATATGTACATTTCAGGCTCCATGTTATACAAGCAAATAGGTGTAAATTACAATTTAGTGCGCAATGGATACCTATTTCCTGTTTTGGTTGAAAGCAAAATACTCCATCTTGTCAAATCGTCTGAGCATACTACAGTTTTGAAACCAAAAGCAAAACTTGGGAATATGACTGATTGTCTGTCTACAGTAACATATATATTATAAGTAACTGATTGGTAATGGTAAACAACATATGGCCATCCTTTGCAATCTCAAGTTTTCAGTCTGCATTTATAAACATACAGAAATATTATTATGGTTCTTTTCACAGAAATGACAGTCGGTTATGAGTGCAATACCATATTTCTGCCTAAAGCAATCCTAACTTCTTGGCCATTGGGGGAAAACAATCAAAGTTAAGTTTAATCGCTACTTTTCATAGCATGCAAAGCTTTTAAATGTTCAATCTGAATATATATAACAAAAATATACATGTACTTATTATGTGCCAGCGATTGACTCGACAACATTGGTTTATTTCTCATGTACAAGAGATTTTCGAGCTACAATTATGAATTTGATTAAAAGATTTTCAACAAGGCTGATACACAAAAAGAAAGCTACATGGAATAGTCCTAGCAATTTAGATTTTAAACTGAACACATACTGAATTACTGGCTAATGAACCTGATACAGGTTAACTAGCGAAATACTGTAACAACATTTTGGCCAAAAGCATTTATTTAAAAAAAGGCTAATATACACACATATCGGTCAACCCTAAAAATTATCTATATAATACCATTTTCTTGTCAATTTTATCGTTGGACTGGTTTGAACATTAACGCCAGGCTTCTGACTATGGTGTCCTTAACACTACAAAAAGTTTTTTTTTTATATACAGGGTGTAGGTGTAAAATTTCTCAATCTACAAAGGAGAGAAACTGTATGAGAAAAAAGAAGAAAAAATCACTCGTACAATACCTGTTCAGCAATTGCTTTTTGTTTTTTGCATTTACTTACTGATCATTTATTTTTTATCTGCCAAGATTGCTTGTGGCTTGATCTGAAGTTAAACATGCAGCCCCACTATTACATTGCCAAGTTCATTCCTGCACAAAACAACAAGAAAGGACAAACCTTCATAAAAAATCTGTGCGTGTATGCAATGGCAGACAACAGAGCATGCGGGATCAGCAGTCGCTTGCGGCTCCCCCATGCAAACGCTCTTTGCATGTTACTGTAAATGTAGAAATAGTCGCAGTACATTAATTTCTGCGGATTTTGCGCTTAGATCAACAAGCGCAAGTTTTAGAACTAGCAAAAATATAAGCATGACTTCTTATACGTGTTTTGAACGGGCTGCTTTGCATGCAACGCAAATTTAAGAACCTGCGAATATAATCCGCGAAAATAACTGCGTTTACAGTGTCAAGCAGAATTCTCAAGTGAACATGCAATTGAATAGTATTGCTGATACGCTCTGATCAAGGCAGACATTTATTCTTAGCGGATTGGCATGCTGTAGCAAGTAATACACAATCTTCCCCAAACGCTATTGGCGCGGCGGCGAGCGTACAATCCTGGTGGATTTTATGTGCAACACTAGCGCAGCACGGCGCGGCAGAGCAGTGCAATTGGCATTGAGGTTATTCAAACCTTTTTAATATCCAGATCCAATGTTTTCAACAGTCATGTAAGAAAAGTGCACAAAGTTGTATTTGATGGCTCAATATATGTGAGATAAAATATTTACAAGGTAAAATTATAATTTGCGAAGGAAATATGGAACGTTTCTCCAGTGGTGGAATTCCATACCACCGTTTTTTTAAAGTGTCAGAGACAAGTTAATTTTGTCCGGTTTGCTTCATTTTAAAAATGCATGTTCCATTTAATGCACATGCGCTACGTGCTACAGAACATATGCTCGGGCAGCTTATTTATTTTCTTGCGCATGCAACTAAAACCCATGAACTTACAATATCATCAGTCATACTTTCTTGTTATTGTAACAGGAGTGAAGGAGGCTTCAGTAGTTTGCATGATTTTCAACAGCGCTGCAAACAATTATCAATTATTTTTAAAAGGGTTAAAATGAATCGCGAGAAAAGCACTGCAAACTGCAAGATGTGGAAATTCTTTAGAACAATTATCCTCACTTAGTTATTTGTATGAAAACGATCATTTTGAACAGTGAGTGAAAGAAAAAGGATTTAGGGTACAGAAGTTTCTTGTCTCATTTTTTTCTCTATTTTGTATTCAAGAAATTTTCCCTACAGTGACTTATCTTTTAACCATCAAAACATGTGGATTGTAATTTCCTATTGCTGCTGTTCATCTATATGTGTGTGAATATGGAGAAGGCTTCTCAACATGTTTATTTGTTTTCCTTCCTTTTTCTTCAATCAGAAAACTAATGCATATCCTATTTAAAACGAAGTGTACTCTCCAATGGTTGTTCGATCTGTAATTGCACTGCTCCGCCGGGCAAGGTAATCTGTTTCGCTTCCTGAAACACAAAATAGGAACATGACAATGTAAAGTTTTAACACCATGGAACACGCTTTGTGTCCGGAGTGATGGTGGAATGAAGAAGTCAAAATCCAACTTTTTTTTAACTCATAAAAATAAAAGAACTATTAACTGATGCTGAAGTGTTACACAAAGGATTAATACACCAAGGGAATTATTATATTGACAGCATTTACTACAGAATATTGCATCCTGCACTTAAGCATTTAATCTTTAATCCAATCATTTAATTTTTTTGTTGAAACAATGAAATTGAACATTTTAAGACATTGCTGCATTTCGCAATGTTTGGGACACCATAGGATAGGTAACCATAGAGGCAGTAACGCCTACAGTCATAGGGATCTGATGACCTTGGGCTTGGGCCATTGATATGGGAGCGGCAAGCATGGGAGCGGCAAGCAACTGTGTGCCTTGAGCTGTACCAGGGGCAGAAAGGGAGTTATCTCCAACTAAAGGGACTTGGGATACCCGCGCAGGGTACATAAGGGGGCCTGTTGCAGCCACAGTATGGTGAGTTGAGGAACCAAGGGACCTACCTTGGGAGAGCTGGGGACCAGCGGCGGTGGAGTTAACCAGATGGGTCTCAGCCTGCAAGACAGCCGAAGTGGCTTCTGCACGCAGAGCACGCAAGCGGGCATTCTGCTCAAGGAGGACGTCATTGGTGGAGGTCAGGTCCGCAACTGTTTTGCGCAGCTCCTCGTTTTTGCGGCGCAGCATAACATTCTCCTCCTCAAAATCTCTTGCATCACGGCTGGACCTATAGCCCATGGAATCCCTGGGCGCCTCCCTTGGCTCTCTGGGCTCCCCTCTGGGCTCCCTATCACGGAAGAACCTATCTCTATCCATACGATCAAAGTCCTCGTATCTGGAGTGCTCAAGCCATCGCCTGTAGCGCTCGTGTTCGTATTCATCAGCGTATCGATCAGGTGGTGGTGGTGGACCAGAAGGGCGTGGCCTCCTGCTGGTGCTGCGCGACCGTTGCTCATACTCCACATCCCCACGACTCATGTGCCTGTATTTGCAAGAGCTACCCCTTGAGCATTCTCCCTTCAGGTAATCACGACAAACCGGGATCTCACCATCAGATCCCTCGGTGAAGGAGGAGCTCTTAGCAGCAGACTCCTCGGTGCCAGGGGGCAGGTCTCCCGTCTGGTGGTAATACTCCTCATCCTCTTTGCTGCAATGGATGAACTTGCAATTGCTTCGCATGCACATTTTGTTCTGATAATCATGGCAAAACTGCAGCTCTTTCTTCACTTCCCCCTGCTCGGGGTGCCTAAATTTGCACCTATTGCCACGTTTGCAAACATTGCGCAGGAAATCCCTGCAAACTCCGTCTTCGTTACCATTCTTTACCATGATGCTCTAACTCTTTTTAGGGTCTATTACAAAAAACCAAATCTCACCACAGCGTCACTAAACAGGTCAGTTTATTGTTTTGGTAAAGCTTGCAGAGCGGAGCGCTTATGCAGGCAGGCAGGCTTGGGCAAGCTGCAGCAGGCTGGAGAGCGACGACTGACTTCACACTTTCAAGTAGACACAGCGCCTCCTAATGCAACACTTTTGCACGCCGATTTGTCAGCAGGCTGCTGCACGGATTCACAACTGCGCTCCCGGTAGAGGTATAACCTGGCAAAGAGGGCGCACAAAAACAGGGCATGCATGCTAAAATTAGCTCATATAGTTTCTTTCATAGCCACATTAAAATCAGATTCCTACATGTACTTCTTTATTATGGATCATTCATATGTCCTAATTAGCAATTTGGCACTACCTGTACGCTATATCAACTGAGATCTTTCAGAAATATACTGCAGCATTGCATTTCATCTTACGTACTCAAATGTTGGGAATATCTTTAAGAATATGGCCAATACAAGGGTCTCTGATTGCAAAATTCTTGAAGACTCTGTTATCCATCACATATTCTTTTAAAGGCATCTACATGTATGATCATATTGTGTAGGTATTGCTTGAATCCTCCTGTATAATAGCAAACAGTGGAGTAGACTTTGCAAAGAGCTGCTCTAGTTGGAGTCCCATTTATTGCAAGTGGGTGTTACAAATTGATTGTATTGCCTATTGGCAGCAGCTGAACCAGGATGGGAGTTTGTACACTGCGTGGCCGGAGCGATTGTATTACAGAGAGCCTGTACTCTCTTTACCCTGGAACTACCCATCTGCAAATCATTTGATCTTGTTACTTTCCCCGTTAGCTACCAAAATAACTGGGGCGAGGGTTATTTGCTTATCTACTTACCTACAGCTCACTGCTGCTTGAGAGCAGGATCGGGCCTGTGGCTCCCCTCTGCTGAGCAAGATAACTTGGTGTTTTACAAAGGTACCTATAAGTAGCAGAGATAAAAGAGAACACAAGATCAATTTGGGGGATGTTAAATACAAAAAAATCTCCCAAGAACAGTTTTTAAAAGGTCCTAAATTTATGTAAAGTAAAGTGACCAAAACAACATACTAAACTCAAAACCTTCATGTTGAATCACAAATCATGCCAGTATTTGAATCACTAATTTACAAAAAAAGTAAAAATGACATGATGGTTCCATGAATAAGAGATTTTGTATTGGCATTGCCACTGCGCTCTCTGCTTGAGTTGGCTCTCCAGCGGCATGGCCATCGGGAGAGCGTAAAATTAGTATTATGTATACGTAAATTCAGGGGTCTTGTTAATTATTTTTGAAGGAGGTAATTTGAATTTTATAGGAGGTACCATCACTGCGAGGGAGCGAAGCGACCGAGGGGGGGAGTGTGTGGGAGGGGGGTGTCCCCCCTCCCACGGTAGGGACCTTTCGGGATTTTCCACTTGAAATCGTGCAATCTGGTGCATACCTAAGAAGAAAATTTGTAGTTATCTTTCCTACCTTGTATTACACATATATTGTAATAAACACACATATTGTTCATGTTTAATATTACATGAACAATCATAACTCATAAGAAAAGTTATTAAGTTGATAATTATTTATCACTTTGTACCATTACTTTGTAATTTTTAATTAAACTGAGATGATGCACCATACTCAATCTTTCTACATCATGATTTGTTGAATACATGTACAGTATTTAAATTAGTGCTGTAACATCACGGATATCTCCAATTCCGTTTAACCGCCAGTCAAAACCGGACGGTTTTCGGTTATACGATTTAAAAAAAATCTTTTTTTTTGTTTTTGTTTTTTTGTTGTTAAAGCGGGAAGGACTTTCATTTAACCGCGAGGTGCAGTTGAAGGCGCCGATTTGTGCTTGTGAACTTGTCACAAATAATAGTAACAATGTAGTTTTTAGATGAATGTGTAAGATCATTCATGAAATTAAAAACAGGAGAGGACCTAGGATAGAACCTTGTGGTACGCCTTGTGTAAAAATTTGATGAATTATTATTATAAACTACATATTGAGATCTATTACAAAGATTACTTTCAAACCAAGATGACAGACAAATTGGGAGTGTTGTTCTAGTTTCGGAGTGGTGAGTCAACACACTGATTACTGAGCTGGGAGACATTGCCAGGCATAGTGCCAGGTGGAGGGGCATAAATCGAAACTTTAAAAAAAAAAAAAAAAAAATTATAAAAAAAAAAAATTATTAAAAAAAAAAAAAAAAAAAAAAAAACAACAGGAAAACGAAACCGTCCAATTGAAAACGGAATCCGCCATGGGCGGTCGGATACCGGACGGTTAAACGTTTGACTACAGCACTAATTTAAATAATGGGCAGCAGAGGCTAGATTTTGATTTTTTTTTACTTGTGACTTTTATTTGGCTCCCCATATGAATTCTCATTTAATTATTTTTTTTTGACATGAAATTATTGAATACATTTAAGAATTTACTTCAGTTCCTGTTCATTTTATAATGTTATATCACTGTTTTCCTGACAAAGTAAAGACACTTTATTCAACTGCGATCGGAAGTTAGTTTTGAATATACGCGGAGCGCGAGCCTGCATATTTCATGCGAGCTAGCTGCGGGGGTCCGCCGGGGACGGCCGTGGCCGGCCTAAACTCAGCCGAGTTAAAAACTCTGTTGCCGATTTGCGCATCTCAGAATCTAAAGTACGTTGTCTCTAGACATTGCACGCACGTGTATAGGCCCCGGTTTCCGTGATCTTCAAATATATTAAATCGGCAACGGATAGTTTGGTTACAGCGAGCTAGCTTCAGTTTTGTTATGATCAGTGTGTATTCTCGCGTGCACATCGGGATCGCAATGGGGTAGGGACGGGCGGGCTTGGCCGCCGCGCTGTGGGGGGAGAACTGCGATGTAACGTTAGATAGATAGGTCTAGGTAAGTACGGACGACGTCGCGTTCGTGATCGTAAGGGATTTCGTCGACTGCGGCCGTGTATGTGCGGCACTAATTATATCTTGGACGAAATTAAGGAAATTTTGGATTAGCATTGATTTAGATCTACTTTCTGTGATTTTTGCAAGGTTTATTATAGGAATTATAGCCGGTAAGAAACGAGTGAATAGGCGGCAAGTTTTACTGGTTACCGGCTTTAAACGACAGCCCTGCGTAATACAACGCCCCTAACAATCTCTCTTGGTCCAGCGAAACAAAATGGCAGCGCCCTGTCTCCTAAGAATTTGACGAATATCCCTAAATATTTGTTCACTGCATAACGAATCACAAAAATAGTGAAAGTTTTAGATTTTCTTCTTAAAAAAAGAAGAAAAGTTTTAAGGTAAAAGGGGTTTTGCGCGGCTTTTCGCTCGAAATTGCATTTTCCGTTTCAAATGGTCATTTTCGTGATTGCAGAAAATCAGTGTCCCTACTAATGGTAGTGCTTTTTGATTAATATTGTTCATTCAATCTTCGTGCTAAAGAGAAGGCTTTAAAGCTTATTTGCCGTAGTTTACAGGAGGGATTAGACCGCTCTGCAAGGTCACTGGACAGGTGGTTATCTCATCAACTCAGCTCTCAGTTAACATAAGAAAAAGAGGATCATGGGGGACCAATGGTCAACGATTAGGCATTGTTTGTTATAAAGAGGGAGCAAGTAGCTACCAGTAGTGCAGTGGGCCTTTAAGTTTGTTTATTAAGTGTCCGGACACAGGATATCCTTGTTTCTGAGGAGGATCCTCATTCCCAGCCCTAGGCTAGGCCTAGAGTAAAGGACCCGGTTTTCGGCCACTTAAGACAAAATCCTATTTTTTGGACTCTTTACTTCCTATTTATTATCATTTCTTGTTCAAATCATGAAGTAAATATTATTATTATTTAAACAAAAAAAGAATCCCAGAAAAAAATCACGAATTGCCATGACAATATTCGTTTCAATTTTCACTGTTTTGGAGCCGGTTATCGGCATAGCGAACCAGTTTTCGGACGCATGTACAAAGTCAATAGGAAGCGCTCGCGCGCGCCGAGCGTTTCCGCGCTGATGTATAGCACAAGCGGGCGAAGCAGGTATCCCACGCCGGAGCTCCCGGGTGCTCGCCTGGCCGAAGACAGGCACAGCGGTGATCGGAAGTTGGAATCTGAATTAGACGGACATATCGTGTGTGCGTGGCGGGGTCCGGCTGCATTGATTTAATACATGCGATGAGATACTTTTGAGCTTGCGACCAACACAAAATCGGGCTATAAATCTGAAAAATACTAGAAATAAAGCTCATTTTATGGTAGACAGCAATAACCATCTGATTTGGGTCATTTCTTTAATAAAACTGACAATTGTTGTCATTCCCCAATACAGATGGCAACCCAGAGATCTCGTACCGTGGGGGTAGCTATAGCCAACAATGGCAGCTTTTTTTGTCAAAACATTTTCTCCCCGATTTTCTTTATTTAGATCTAATTTTCTGATTTCTAAATCAGATGTAAATTAGGTCGGTCTATATATCTCCTAATTACAGTTTTCAAAATTTTCTAACCTATTATAGAATGTGAAATTTTCGGACTTACTTATATGAATTTATCCAATTTCTGTGAAACTACGTTCATGCACTCGAAAATAGAGTTATATGACCCGGCGGCCGGTATATTTCCGGGTCAACCTACGCCAATGGCCAATCAGAGCACTCGTTTCGTGGGAGTTCGTTGGTCAAGCTGGGCTTACTCGTACGTAGCTACGGTAGCTATTGGACGTTCGAAAAGAAAAAATGAATATTCATCAACTAACACCAAGACGGATAATGTTGACGACGAGACTTTCTCGGATTAATCATTAATTTAGGATCTAAATGAGCAAGCTATCGTAAGTCAAATAAGCTATATATATGTTATTTTTAATTTGTGTTATAATTGCAGCAGTTATGAAGATGTAAAGAGTGAAAATCTCGTTGCATATTTCATTCATCGCGGTCCGGTCAAACCGAACCATTTGTTCCGTACAGTGCCTCACAGAAAGAGGTCCCCAGACTTCAGTCTCTATAATCGGAGATAATCGGAGGTCTAGTGGAGCCAGACGTAGTCTCAGTGGAACAACCGACGATTAGAGAGACTCGTAAGAAACTCAATTTTTCAGATTTGGGTAGCGGGACCGCCGATTACATCGCTAAAATGTGATATTTTAGGATATATTTTCCATTGCAAATGTGGTTCTTCAGTGACTCTGGCATGGCATGCATGGTATGGTATGTGTGGGATATGTGATAGATAGTCTATGCTATTAGAGTAAAGTACCCGGTAATCGGTCAGCTCCGGTTTTCGGCCAATTGGTTGGATACATGGTAAAATCACTTTAAAATACATCGCATAATAGCATAACACATATCCCACACATACCATACCATGCCAGTGTCACTGAAGAACCACATTTGCAATGAAAAATATATCCTAAAATATCACATTTTAGCGATGTAATCGGCGGTCCCGCTACCCAAATCTGAAAAATCGAGTTTCTTACGCGTGTATGTAAGAAATATGGGTACCATAAAATGAGCTTTATTTCAAGTATTTTTCAGATATAGAGCCCGATTTTGTGCTGGTCGCAAGCTCAAAAGTATCTCATCGCATGTATTAAATCAATGCAGCCGCACACCGCGACGCACACACGATATATCCGTCTAATTCAGATTCCAACTTCCGATCACCGCTGTGCCTGTATTCGGTCAGGCGAGCACCCGGGAGCTCCGGCGTGGGATACCTGCTCCGCCCGCTTGTGCTATACATCAGCGCAGAAACGCACGCGCGCGCGAGCGCTTCCTATTGACTTTGTACATGCGGCCGTAAACTGAAACGCTCGGCCGATAACCGGCTCCAAAACAGTAAAAATTGAAATGAATATTGTCATGGCAATTCGTGATTTTTTTGGGGGATTCTTTTTTTGTTTAAATAATAATAATATTTGCTTCATGATTTGAACAAGAAATGATAATAAATAGGAAGTAAAGAGTCCAATAAATAGGATTTTGTCTTAAGTGGCCGAAAACCGGGTACTTTACTCTATGCGATGTATTTTAAAGGGATTTTACCATGCATCCAATGGATCGGCCGAAAACTGGAGCTGTCCGATTACCGGCTCCTTTACTCTACTGTAAAAAAAAAATGTGTCTTTGGAATCAAGGCTCATGTGATCACGACTGCTTTCCTTGTAATGGTGTACACAATGCAGATTGAAACTGCCGACGGCAAAACAAGCTTTCATTTCATCATGCGCCTCGCGTGGCCTTGGCGTGGCACCGCACCCACATTACATTCACACGCACGCTTTATCACACTAAAAAAAGTCACATGCCTAACTGTTAGTAGGCAGTTCAGTTTAAACCTTCGCGATGGGGACAACTTCTTATTCACGTACGCAGGTGCGCATTTCAGCTCCCTATACGAATCCACATACATAAGGGTGAGCGCGCTTTCGGCCACACTTTCGTGAGCTTTCGTGGTTCTGCCGAAAAAAAACACTCAGTTTATTTCGGATTTCCCCGCCTTCTGATTGGTTAAAACAAAAAAATTTGACGTCATTTCTCTTCGGCAATTATCGATGCACATCGGAAGCGAGTTGTACGTTGAATAACCATCGTAGTAGATGGTTTTGCTCAAATCTGCCGACGATGTGATGAAATTCAGATGGAAGGAGTTTTTCAACTAACTTACAACTCCGTAATTAACAAAATTAAACATCTTACCTTCTTTCCTGAAAGTTTCATATAATGATGATGAGTAGATCCTATGGTAGATATGATAATATGATTGCAGTTTTTGAAAATTGCACGAACTGATTTTGACGATGCGACGCGTGGTGCGTGTACATGGTGTGTACGTGAATGAAACAGCTGTGCGAGTGACGTCGAGACCATTTCGTAGTCTTAGAATTCAGACTCGTTTGTGACTTGATTGACTTGTTTTTTCAATTTTTGTTTATTGTATGTTGTATTTTATTGATAATTGTGATATTTATTTTAATATTTGGAATAAATATTGTAATAATCTAACATGAATTGGTTATATTTTGGGGTAAAGTAACGATATTTTTTCGAAAATACTGTTCATTTACTGCAAGATTGCTGCAAGTATAGACTACATAGTCATAGACGATTTGTCACCTCATCCTTTTGTGTGTGTGTGTGTGTGCGTGCGTGTGTGTGAGAGAGAGAGAGAGAGAGAGAGACTAGGAGAGAAAGACCGAGAGAGAAAGACCGAGAAAGAAAGAAAGAAATAGAGAGAGAGAGAAAGAGAGAAAAAAGAAAGAGAGGGAGAAAGCGTGCGTGTGTGTGTGTGTGTGTGTGTGTGTGTGAGAGAGAGAGAGAGAGAAAGAAAGAAATAAATAAATAGACAAGATCATTTGGTAAAAGTTTAGATTCAAAGGGTTTTTATTTACCTTTTATAACAATATGATGACAAAAACATGGAAATTTGCATAAATTTGCATAAATTTGCATATTTTATTACGGTGCTGTTTAAAGATATTAAATTTCATATTTGCCAAACATCACTGAATATATTTGCCAAATTTCAGCGAGTTTGGTCATCGCATTGAAGAGATATGACTATTATGAGGCTTAACAGATCACAAACTTCTGAAAACAATGGTGCCACTGCTTAAACACAGGTTTAATTGACTTCAATACAATTATAATAGGTTTGACCTTTTGAGTTTTGTCCTCATCAATATGGTTCTGAAAATTATTTAAAAAATCCGTATCTCTGGAACCGTTGGTCCAAATTGAACAATTCAAAGTGCATTGTGTAAATAAAAATGTGATCTTTAAAATGATATAGAAATCACCCCCTATCTCCTACAAAAAAAAAATCACCTGAACTGCCTACTGTTAGATCTAGCCCTAGTAAAATCATGCCAAACAATATATATATCAACCGGTCATCATCAAATAACTACAATCTGTAACATCCATGTTAAGTTCTTATTGCATACCGATAAATATATTAAAGAAATATGTATAATTAGAAGATATAAGCATTTTTACCAAGGCTCAAGCTGAATTCGTGGTTGGCTGATGCTCCAGATTGTTCTCGATTGACTGAAATATCAGACTTGATTATTCGA
>JAVYIG010014570.1:0-40816 GCA_035222895.1 Strongylocentrotus droebachiensis | reverse complement strand
AAATAGGGAAGAATAGAGAAAATAAGGGAAAAATCAGGATAAAATCGGGGGGGGGGGAAATAAAAAAAACTGGAAAAAATAAATTAAAACTTGGGAAACCGATTTAAATCTGGTTTGTTATCAGGCCTGATACTTACCACTCCCTTGAGTACAATCTCTGTCTCTGTCTCTCCCGATGGATAGACCACTCCAGGACAATCTATCAAGAATATTCTTCTCATCAGTGTGATGTACTGCCATACCTGCCAAGACACCAACAAAGAGATACTTCAATAGAATACATTATATACATCAAGAAGATTCTTCTCATCAGTGTGATGTACTGCCATACCTGCCAAGACACCAACAAAGAGATACTTCAATAGAATACATTATATACATCAAGAAGATTCTTCTCATCAATGTGATGTACTGCCATACCTGCCAAGACACCAACAAAGAGATACTTCAATAGAATACACTATACATCTTCTGAGGTTTCATGCTGTATAACAACAGGATCTACATACCTTGTGCAACCAAAAAAAGGAACCATGATGGCAAAAACAAGGAATTCATTAAAACAAAACTTACAACAACGCGTGACACACTTCCAATTCAGAAATGCCATTCCTCATGCTTTTATTTCCATATTAGGACCTATTATTTATTTACAAGTAGGTAGTTTTTTTTTTTTTTTTTTTTAATTATCTGCTTTTCATTCTTTTGAGAATATTTACGACTTTCCCTTTTTTTTCTTCTCCTTTACCATTTGTATATCATAAATCTCAATTGAAGTTTTCTATTGAAGTAGTGATCAACATTTTAGGGCATTTGGTTGACGTGCGGTATGTGCAACAAAATAAACAAAAATTGAAAAAAATAATAATTCCGGGAAAAATGTAATGGTTGGCAGCTCTGTATGCCCCTTTTTCATTTCAGATTTGAAACATTAAAACAATCCTAACCAGGAATTTGTAAAGCGTAAGAATCTAGTTGCTCATAAAAATTGCTGAGAAAACTGTAAATTACTTATACAGTAGGTTTGCGGGTGCACCATGTGTGAGAGAGAGAGAGAGGTTTGAGGAGTCCTGAAAAGGACTCTGACTCGGTAATCTTTCTTGGAGGAGTGTAGTCCTGAAAAGGACTCCTGACGACAGATAGTCAACCTGTTCGAAAGGTCGAGCCACTCATCCTCTCCAAGCGCTATAGTTCTCCTTAGAACTATATGCTATGAAAGATAACAAACAGTCTTTTTCAGGACTACCGTAATTAACGGTGTATAAACTGCACCTTTTGCCGCCAAAAAAAATTCAAAGTCGGGGGTGCGGTTTATACACGATTTATTCCCCTCCACCTGGCGCTATGCCTGGCAATGTCTCCCAGCTCGGTAATCGGTGTGTTGACTCACCACTCGGAAACTAGAACAACACTCAAATTTGTCTGTCATCTTGGTTTGAAAGTAATCTTTCTGATAGATCTCAATATGTAGTTTATAATAATAATTCCTCCAATTTTTCTTCTATTACATGGTGTACCACAAGGTGCTATCCTAGGTCCCCTACTGTTTTTTTAATTTACATTACCGGTAATGATCTTCTTTTTTTTTTTTTTTTTTTTTAAGGGCGAAAAAGAGGGGTGCGGTTAATACACGAGGGCGGTTTATACAACGTTAATTACGGTACACTCCTCCAAGAAAGATTACCGAGTCAGAGTCCTTTTCAGGACTCCTCAAACCTCTCTCTCTCTCTCACACATGGTGTACCCGCAAACCTACTGTATATCTACATCACCATGCAAGCTGACACTTACAAGTAGCATGTAAATTACTTGTAATTTAAATTAAAAGAAAGAGGAATAAAAAAGTTGTTTATTAATTCCAGAAATGTGTCTGCCATGCCATTCTAAATGTTTTTAAAGGGCATTGCTATCCCATCCTGTCCCCTAAAAAATTTCAACAAAAGTTTGATGATCTGTCATTTTGACAAATAAATAAATCAGACGCCTGCATCATGATTCATTTCACATGCAGTTTTAAGATTTTAGTAATCAAAGAAGACGCACACGTTTATGTGGGCCTTAGTAAAAATGTTTCAATTTGGTAAAGATTAAAAATCCATACTTATCCATTGCCATGGTAATATTTGAATGTTTACCTTGGTTTCTCCTGCAATGGGTGCCACATTGCAGACCTTCTTAGCCCTCAGGGTGTTGATAATAGAGCTCTTGCCAGTGTTAGGGTATCCAATGAAACCTATACTGATCTGCTTCTTATCCACATGGAGCTGTGCAAAAATAAAAATCAATGTAAACATTATACTGTATATGGTTACGTACCACAAGAAGATGGAAATCAATGCAAACATTATACTGTATATGGTTATGTACAATAAGAAAATAAATATCAATGCAAACATTATACTGTATATGGTTACGTACAACAAGAAAATAAATATCAATGCGAACATTATACTGTTTATGGTTACGTAATACAAGAAGATGGAAATCAATGCAAACATTATACTGTATATGGTAACGTACCATAAGAAAATGAAAATCAATGCAAACATTATATCGTATATGGTTACGTACCATAAGAAAATGAAAATCAATGCAAACATTATACTGTATATGGTTACGTACCATAAGAAAATGAAAATCAATGCAAACATTATATCGTATATGGTTACGTACCATAAGAAAATGAAAATCAATGCAAACATTATACTGTATATGGTTACGTACCACAAGAAAATATGAATATCTCAAGGTCATTTCATCTGGTATGAGCCAGAAAGGTATGAACTTGAAGACTGTAGCACAGACTTAACATTCTTCTCGCTCTCAGTTGTTCATGTTTGGAGTGATCAACAATTTTTTTTTTAAAGCTACAACAAATATCATTGCCGATGAAAAATTAATCAAATATGCATGATTTTACAAATGATACACAGCAGTGAGGGCATTAGTAAGAATGACCTCCACAAGGTACCTTTGGAACAGTCTAACCCGCCTGAGGCGATAGCCAAGGGTTTTTGGACTGTTTTGAAGGTACCGAGTGTCTATGTAATTTGACTAATGCCAGAACAAAATGATGTGTATTATTTGTTTTATAAGATGATGTTTTATAAAATGATGTATCATAACATTATTTTACTAATGACCGGTCATAGTGTTGGGCAAAATAAATGCCTGGTCACGTCTAGGCTCTCAACCAATCATTTGATTAGGATCCGCTTCATCATCTTATAATAAACAGTTATAACAATACAGGAGAGGATAAAAGGATGAGTTATATGATCTGTTCATTTTGAAGAGAAACTAGAATTGTCATTATTCTCAAAATGGAAGGGGGAAACAAAATGAAATTCCAGACTGATTTCACTGATTTCAATCCTACCTTGCCAAACTGTCTTAGAAGCTGTATGAGGGCGCCCTTTCCGAATGGATTCCTCATGCTGGCGTGGAACGCTAGGGTGGGGTAATCATGGGATAAAATGGCCACCCATCGTTTCTAGATATGAGAAAGAACGAAGAGAAGTACATTAAACTGCAAATCACAGGGATGCCAGTTAGAATTGATCAGAGGGCCTGGAAATCACCTAGAATGAGCTATTTTGTACACACAAAGGCCCGAATTCACAAAGGAGGTTTGTCGGCAAACCTTGGTTTTCGTACGTCATATGACGCGTTTTACGCGTTTTTTACAAACCTGGTTTGTAAAGAACAAAAGGAGGTTTGGCGAAACAAAAGGAGGTTTGAGCTCAAACCTTGGTCTGAGCTCAAACCTTGCTTTGTGAATTCCGGCCAAAAAGCCTAAACTATGGTCTGAAAATAACTTGTCAGGGCCTAAATTCAGGTTATTGCCTGAAAACTGGCATCCCTGAAATCAAATACATGTAATTCATAGAAAATTAATTTGGTAATTTTATGCATGTATTAAATACCCACGATTCTTACTGGAATGAAGATAAGTGCAGTGTGAATATGAGGTTTTATTTGTGCGATTTTCGCAAATTGCATATTATTGAAAGATTAAACGAGAACTCGTTTGAGATTTAATCTCAATTATATAAGTAATAAAAATGAGGGTTTACGTTAAATGAGACCCCGTCAGTGCGCATGCGCTAATCAGCAATATTCGTAGATAGCCGAGGATGTGCCTGCTGAACCTAGCAGAAAGATAACGAGAACTGTAATTAATAACAATACCCAGCACTAGGGAGGGTAAGGGAGGGACGTAAACCCTCATTTTTATTACTTATATAATTGAGATTAAATCTCAAACGAGTTCTCGTTTAATCTTTCAATTATACTACGTAATGCCATTTCGGGATTACGTTAAATGAGATTTCGAAGCTCAGTAGGCCATCCGATCCAGTGCTCAACACAATAGTATACATTATCTAGTGAAAATAAACCCGAGTTGTGCAAGGATGTCAGTGGTAGCCTTAACAGCTGCTTTGAGCTTTTCTTCATTTTCTGCAATGAGGATTGTGTCATCCAAATATCCTACCACAATGTGACCAGCTTGTCTGGGCTTAGAAAAAAAAAAACTGGTTTTAGTAATTCTGTGAATAGCCTTGGTGCTGTACTGAGACCATTGGGCAGTGCTTTGAATTGCCAACATTGATTATTGACAATAAATTGAAGGTATTTCCTATCCTCTTGGTGGATCGGTACTATATAATATGCATCTCCGAGGTCGACCGAGGCTAGAAAATTGTCAGGGGATACAAGATCCAGCACAATGTGGATATTATTCATCTTAAAATGCTGATACATCATGCGTTTATTCAATTCTGAAAGATTGAGGATTAGACGTACACCTCCATTCTTTGTTGGCGTAGTAAAAATATTAGAAATGAATTCACCCTCTTCATGTACACAGGGCTCAATAACATTTTTACGATGGAGGCTAGTAATTTCTTCTTGAATGCGCTTAGCGTCCGGGACGCTCCGTTTATAGCGTTTAGCCTTTAATCCATGCGAGTCTCTAATTGTTTCTACATCAAACTCGATCTTGTATCCCGTGACAGCCCTAATAACAATAGGGTCTGTTGTTAGCTCTTGCCAATTTTCCTAAAGTATCTCAGTCGACCGCCCATTTGGGGAACACTACTACTAGTACTAGCATTTATAGTCATATTATTTTTGCTAAAAACGTGATTAGAGTGTGATTTATGACCTTGTCATGACTTGGTCTTGGGAGTTCTACTTCCTCCTCTGCTGGCCTGTGGGACCCCTCTGGGCACCTGGCGCTTGCATTTGTGGCTGGTTCAGAGCCCGAGACTGAGTGTACGGAGGCAGTCTGCCCCTCCTGCTTTGTCTGTACCCTAAAAAAGGGCCACCCTGCGATCCTGACATTGGCCTGCTATACCCGTGGGATTGGCTCTGTGAGCCCCAGCGGTGCCCCGGTGCATTGTAGCCACGTCCCCGGTAGGGATGCGAAGCAAAGTGGTGTTTGAGATAGCCCCAATCTATTGAGAAGGCATTCACTGTTTTTGCGCCAGGTTCTGGCAACCAAGATACAAATTTATGGAGCTGAGCATTCAGCCGGGATGCGAAAAGGTCTATTTCAGGCAGCTCAAAATGGTCAACAATTTGTTGAAAGGCTTTCTTATCCTACACCCATTCAGTCCTGTCATTGAATTTTCGGGACATGTGGTCAGCCTCAGTATTAAGACGACCTGGTAGGTGTTATCAAGACAATTCTCATCATGCACCAATTCCAAATTTCAGAGGCCATGTGATCACAATCTTAAAATTTGATGCCTCCAAAGTTATTTAATAACTTACTGCTGTTCATCTCTTGCCTTAGAGGACAGCTTCATAGGTCTATCAAAATGCCCTTTATACTTCTTCAGGGCGGCAATCTTATCCCTTTCAAGGGATCGAAAAACATGGGACCGTATTGCGCAGCGGGAAAAGTTGCGATCAACTTCCCTATCACTCTAGCCACATCTCGAATAGAGGGTTTATTGGCATGAAGAGAGCTGTGCAGTCTTTGACTAAATCATCCTTCTATCCTCAGGTAGAGAATTATGCATGTTTATTGAATTTAGCATGAACCCAAGGAATTTTTTCTCCTTCATTGGGTGTAAGAACTGACTTTTCAGGATGAACCAGGAAACCTAACTTAGTTAGAGTATCTGTAGTTGCAGTTATTACTGCCTCTGTACATTCCCTGTCTTTACCAATAATTATGGTATCATCAAGATACCCAACTATTACATGACCTGCTTGTCTTAGAGAGGCAAGGACATGCTTAAGAAAATTGGTAAACAGTCTAGGGGCCGTGCTAAGGCCATTAAGTAGGGCCTAAAACTGAAAACAGTTGCCCTTTCCACACAAACTTTAAATATTTTTGTGTGGCTTGGAAATATGGGGACAGAATAAAATGCATCTTGGAGGTTGACTGAAGCAAGGTAACAATTTGGAGAAAAAAAGAGAAATAGCTAGTAGCTACATAAATATCATCCATCTTGAAATGGTGATACTGAAGGTTTATGTTAAGGTCTGAGAGGTTCAAAATCAAACCAAGCCCACCATTCTTCATGGGGCGAGTGAAAATGTTTGAAATAAATTCACCTTCTTCATGAATGCTCATTTCAATGACATTCTTATCCAAAAAGCTTCGCAATTTCATTGCTAAAAGCAACTTGTACTGTTTCACTGGACTTGTATTGAAAATAAGCCTTAGATATCTTGGGCGGCATGAACTGTGGGTCAAATTCAAGTCTGTACCCTTGCACCGCAGCCAAATTAAAAGGATCTGATGTAAAATTGCACCAATAATCATAGAATTGGTTCAGTCAACCTCCAACAAGGTTAAAACTTGACATTTTAGAGTGAGAATCTGACCTACCTCTTCGAGGCTGGTGCTGTCTAATTCTTCTTGTAGAATTGTCGTTTTGCTCCCAGCCAAGGCGGGGCACTGCTTTGATGTCTGTCCTTCTGGAGGAGTGTCTGCCCCTGATGGGGCTGGATTGCCTAAAAAGGCTTGTAGGAATTACCAGCCTTGGGGTTTGATCGGCTGGAAAATTGATGTCTGGAGGACAGCGTCCATCCGGCATCATTGTACTTGGACTTGACATTTGGCATAGGGGTGATATTGAAGGCTGTGCTGACTAGAGCTGAACATACTTTGCGGCCTCATCACCCCCTGCTGTTCCCTTCAGAAGTTCCTGCAATTTTTTACTAACTTTGAAAATCGATCACCAAATAACTGTTTCCCAACCATCGATGTGGGTTAGCAGAGGTGCGTTAAGCAAGCGTTCATGTCTTATGATCACATGCTTGCGAAGGAGTTAAAGTTTAAAAATTTGCATTGCTCAACAGAGGCAAAGCATCCTGCTGTGAAATGGAGATAACGTCATCAGACGCATCAAGTAAAGTAGTGAACGCACGAAAGCCACCAACCCTCTAATGAGGGAGAGCTGTACCCTCTGCAAAATGAGGTCTACTTTTGGTACAGGAATTTTATTTTCCTCAATCTCATTTAGGGATTTCCCCTCCAACTGGTGTGAGATTAAGTACTAATTAAAGTAGGTTGCCCAACTGACCAAATCGTTATTAACTGGTTCCCCAATCTCACTAGATTGAGTGAATTTAGCTGCGAGCTTAGGTACAACTAGCTCTATTTCTACCTCCTTTAATTTCATGTTCAGAAAATCCTCACAATAATCATAAACCTTAAACTAAGGCTTGACCGGCAAGAGGTTCATTGAAGTCCGAGGTATCCATAAGTCAAAAGCTAGGCTCTGAAAAGAGCGCAAAGTACCCGGCTGTGCCGTGATACATCGTACATGGTCTGAGAGAGACTTTCCATGATTTTGCCCACGAGAGCTTAAGACAGTTAGTTCAATTTTTAAATTTTTATTGAGTCTGTCCTGTCTATCCCCAATATCGGGTTAAACTGCCTTTTGAGGCTGTGGTGATTACTTTGTCACCTTAGATTTCCTTTTTGTCAGATTTGATTGAGCCCCTTTTGGGTTAGTTCTTGCTAGAAGCAAAACTTTGAATCGAGCCCGATGGGCTTCGAAAAGTTCGTGGCTCGATCACTTGCAGTGTACCGGTACCATTACTCCCGTGCCCGCGGCCGCAGCTATGGCGTGCGTCTGGCTGTGCCGACGTCTCGCCTGCTGCACTCATGCTCATGCACTCATGCCGTGTTCTCCGCCGGTGGTCGAGAATTACTCTTTCATAGTCGGAAAATGACGGAGAAACTCCCAAGCAAGGAAGTAGGAGTAATAAATAAAAACTCAATCGCAAACTGTGGCGAACTGCGAAAAAGTCGTTTATGGTATAAAAACGAAAGAAAACTGCGAGGAATCACAGTCGATGTTGAATGACCGCCAAAAGCAAAACGAGTTCACTTTCTGATTTCCCGTCTCGCTCATTGCCTTTGGCTCCGAGTCCGACTTGTTTACTTTTATCTTTCCCCGGCCCACTCTCGCTGACTTTGCCAGCTGTGACTTTGCCACTAGAGTTGGGTAAGATTTTCTTTCCGTCGGAGCCCGTGGCTCCCGCGCTACCAGGCGGTGCCTGGGGTGGATGCGCGGACGGAGGACATACGCAGCGGTGCTGCTAACCATTTGAGACAATACAATTCTATCGTTAAAATATCACTTCACAAGGTCGTGATTTATAAAAATAATCGTCTCAAAGTTATCAGTAAATGTCAAGGATGAAACTAATAACGTTTTTTACCTTTGAATTTCGGGGATTGCGCGGATAATAATGTCTGATTTCTAGAGCCAGAAAGGTGTCCTTTCGCTCAAAATAACACGCGACTGACGAATTGCTGATTAGCGCATGCGCACTGACGGGGTCTCATTTAACGTAATCCCGAAATGGCATTACGTAGTATAATCGCCAGTTTATCAACACACAAAAATATTGGCACTTCATCATACCGGAGCGCGAAAATATCATCAAATTAAGTGCTTGCATCTTCTCGATCACTAGCTACTATACTAGTACTAGTTACTGCCTTATGTTCTAATGCAATGCTGTCGCCTCCTGCCTTGCGCGTTCCTTCTCTCCTCACGCGTATATTGCACAGATTGCATGACGCAGGCACGTGATCCTCGTACGTACCGGTACGGTACTGGGCTGTATGTGGTGTGATGGACTGCCTAAACTTGTGTGTGTACTCACATGACCGAGTGTGTGTGTATGTGTTGGTGTGAGAAGTTTGTGAATACCTCATGCCCATTCATTGATTCTGCTGTGTGCTATTCGCGTAAGCAACGACGCGCGAAAATGTCTCTTAGCCTGTCATTTGCGAAAATATGCGTACACAAAATATTACCTTATACAGTACTTTACATTTGCGTTATTAGCATAAAGTCTTGTGGGAATACATCATACCAAATCAAATAAGATTCTGATGAATAAGTGACTTTAAAAGCTTGTTTGATTGAATGGGGATCGAGTTATATATTAGTTTTGGGGTTCGATATAATGAACACAACAAAACTCTTTATTATTGTTATTTTATTCGGCAAAACAAAGTGTATACAAAAGAATTACATAGAAGAACAAATCCTACAAAACAATGGATGAACATATTTTTTTTAAACATCATAATCGTGATTCCCATGAGCATTTACAAGTTGCCAGGAATAGGACAGGCAAACTTAATCACCAAAACCGTGAAGGTCCCCCATTCTGACTTTCAGTACTCAGAAGAGAGATCACTACATAGATACAATGTAACAAGTAACAAAAGTCTAGCAACACTCGTTATGGCAATGATAAAAGAACAAACTCTTGCAAGACCACAATAATCTAAACATTTCTGACTTACCGTAGCCCAAGTTGGGACCAGATCCACTTTGTTTAGCACAAAGATAAGATGTTTATGAGGCTTCTCTTTCTTGAGGTAGGTCTCTATGTACTTGGATCTTGTTCCCATTGGGTCTCGGGCGTCAAGGACCTGGACCACTACATCGGAAGAATCTATCACCTGGAATATAGAGTTTTGAATGTGACTTGAATTGCATAGAATTGCACTGTTTACCATGAATAAATTGAAATGAGTGGACTTTAAAGGTACTCGGTTAAACATTGTTCAGATGAGAGATAGTGGTGCTAAGGTAGTGACTTCAATGCTAGATGTACAATTAAAGATATTCTGAAAATTTGAGTGAAAATGGACCATTATTAGTGATATAAATTGGGAATAACTGATCTGATCGATTCCTTAATTCTCCAAACTATATTATTACAATTTAATTACATCTTAGGTGAATGTAAATTGTCATAAAGCAATGAATTGGCTCTATAAACCTTTCCAGACATATAAGTGTTGGAAGATTTTTTAAAGCCTGTTTGATGTCTTTTTTCCATGGAAAAACAGTTGGGAAAATTAAAAATGTTGAGAGTATTTACTGTTAATTAGTGTTAGAGGGTGGTGCAAAGTGACACCTTCAAAGAAAACCATTAATATCTTTGTGGTTTGAGATTTTTTTTCCAGGATTTTTTGCATGTTAGAGGGTTAGTACAGTAGAAGGAATAAAATAAGTAACATTTCATACAAAAATTATGCAATTTTCAACTTTTAACGATGTTACAGAGTCACTTTCAAGAGTCTAATGTATTGTTACCACAAGAAAGAATGCCTGTTTCTCTTTTTTATTTTCTTGTTATTCAAACGAACTAAAATGTACTACACAAATATATTATTCAATGTCGTTCTCTGAATTTCCCTCGTTTAAACCCTAAACATTACCTTATAGAGTTCATTCCATATTCTTTTGGACTGTCCAGCTCCAAAGACCCAATCTTTGGCCTCATCCCTGACTCCTCCATCATCGAACACCAAGTCAGTGTCCTTCTCGACATCGTACTTATCACTAGACTCCTCGGCAGACTTGACCAAGGACTAAAAAAAAGAAAACACACAGGATTGGTGGAGAATTATCAATAATGAGCATACATTACACGAGTCCTTTCCTCTCCCAAATGAACACTATTTAGGCATGAAAGAAACTTAAAGGCATCGTTAACAATGTTAAATCTGAGATGCACGGCCCTACGTGTTATCAGTGTCTGTGATATGGTGTAATATTAAAGCCCTAACAAAATCACGCTTCAAAATGATCAAGAAGTGCCTCAAAAAAGTACAAATCTTTTAGTGACCGGTTTTACCATACTCGTTTTCCCCAATAGACTGTAGTGTTATGAAAACCGTTTGGCAAACGGTTTTCAAAACTTGTAATTCCAATCATAAATATCTTGATAATCAGACAGGTGATCGGCTTGTAAAAGTCACGGGGTTCCTGACTGACCTAAAGGTTTATAATTATGATTGCAGCATAAGCTAAATCCAGGATTTTGTTTCAGAATCTGAGGCAAAGTTACCGGATCCCTTTAAGAGTAAGTTCAAGGCAATCTTTTCTTGAACAACGTAAATTACCATACAAAATAAGAAATCTACAAACTCATGAATGCCAGTGGCAATCCAATGTGTGCACATCTGTGTAATCCTTTCCTCATGTGCATAATTTTCTGGTAGCTATTAATTTATAACTGGTCCAAACATCTTCATAATGCATGCTAAAAAGCAAACACAATGAAAGCGTTGCACACAGAAGTTGGTATAAGGGATTAATTACTAGCACATGTTGTTTAAAAATTTGGTCAAATCATCATTTCTATTTATATTCTGATAATGGGGGCATTTCAAGAGCAGTCATTTGAATGCAGCATTGCTACTATGACGAATTTAAAGGAGAACACCCACATATGAATGTCCAGCTTTACAAGAACTGAAGAGGCGTGATGGCTCAGTGGTAGAGCCAAGTCACACCAAGTCAATAACCTTGTGCCATTTGGTAAGGCATTAATCCTCATTACCAAGTCCCTCAGAGAGGACTTAAAGCAGTCGGTCCCCTGGTTGTTTACTTACGAGCATATACAACAGCAGTCAGGGAAAACAATCATCATCAAGCAGATATGATTCAGATTTACAAAATAATGCATGGCCTAGATGAACTGGATCCAGCACACTTCTTTGACCATCCAACTGATAGTAGAAACTGTGGCCATCGATGCAAGATCGCTAAGAAGCAAGTCTACTCAAAGCTTAGACATGGCTCCTTATCTCAGAGATGTATCAATGAATAGAACAATCTCTCCTCTGTAGTTGGGGAGAGCACGTCACTTAATATCTTAAAATCCAATTTGTCTAAATTTGGGTCGTCAAGAAAAGATCAATTTGACCAAGAAGAGTCCTTCGTTTGTCCATGTTCATCAACTGCTGTACAGCTTCACTAAACATGTGTCCCAATATGGATTCTTCATCCTAATGTCAACGAGAGGCAAATATGTTTTAAACTTTAGATGCCTACTTCCACTGTATATTTCCAAGGTATATAAACAAACTCAACTATCTCTTCAAACTCACCTCTACATCTGCCACCTTGATGTTGACTCTCTTCCTTTGTTTCTTGGGACCAAACGTTGATCCAAAGCTCTCTGTATCCAACAGGTGAACACGATTGTACTGTGTATGTTAAAGAAAAATATAGAAGTATGGGTAGAGATTGTTACAATTTTCCATGTTCAAGTTAAATAGAATGAATGTCTCTACTTTCATGATTCATTATAATTTGTTATTCCACATTTTGGCACACAACCAAAGGCTAGTATTACTTAGCTCTGGACTCACAGACGCCATCCAAATATTAGTCAAAAAATTGCATACCATACATGTACATCTACAGACAATTTTGTGTATGAATTAAATATCATTTTTTAGCAGACTTGTTCACATAGCTTCAGGTTCATTACCTTTCTTTTTCTGACTCATTCATCAACCTTTTCTTTTGTTTAAAAACCATCCTTCTCTCTCTCTCTCCTTTCTCTCTGTCCGTCTGTCTGTATATCTGGTTGGTTGTCTGTCTCTCTGTCTCTCTCTCTCTCTCTCTTACCAAAACTCTCACTCCCTTTATCTCTCAATCTGCCATTTGTCTTCCCTCTTATCCTCCCCATCCTCCTTTTCTCTAAGTGATAATACAATTTTACCTTAGCCTTCTCTTGCAGCAGAGAAATGGGTACCTTGGTCACTCACTCACTCACTCCTATACTATCTCTTTCACTAATTCTTCCTTCTACCCCTCGCTCTCTTCCCTCCATCATCCTATTCTACAATCCCTACCTTAGCCTTCTCTTGCAGCAGAGAAATGGGTACCTTGGTCACTCACTCACTCACTCCTATACTATCTCTTTCACTAATTCTTCCTTCTACCCCTCGCTCTCTTCCCTCCATCATCCTATTCTACAATCCCTACCTTAGCCTTCTCTTGCAGCAGAGAAATGGGTACCTTGGTCACTCACTCACTCACTCCTATACTATCTCTTTCACTAATTCTTCCTTCTACCCCTCGCTCTCTTCCCTCCATCATCCTATTCTACAATCCCTACCTTAGCCTTCTCTTGCAGCAGAGAAATGGGTACCTTGGTCACTCACTCACTCACTCCTATACTATCTCTTTCACTAATTCTTCCTTCTACCCCTCGCTCTCTTCCCTCCATCATCCTATTCTACAATCCCTATCTTAGCCTTCTCTTGCAGCAGAGTAATGGGTAGCTTGGTCTCTCATTCCCTCTCTCTCTTTTCCTCTTTCTTCCTTCTACCCCCCACTCTCTTCCCTCCATCCTCCTATTTTACAATCCTTACCTTAGCCTTCTCTTGCAGCAGAGTAATAGGCAGCTTGGTCTGTTTCATGACGACCTGATACGGATCCTTGATGACCTTCCCCAGCTCCTCCTGGAAGGTCTGCAGTGCATTCTGGGATACCACCCTCGTATTGCCTATGGTAACAGGATAACAAAACAAACTATAATTCTACTTTTCAAACATCTCATTGGTAGTATTAAATACACCAGGGCCTCGTCTTATAACGAGTTTAAGATTGATCTAAAGCGATTGTAAGTCATCCAATCAATCACAAGTCTTATGGTCTCCTATCTCTTATGGTACATACATGTAGTTGCAATTGTCATCAACTCTTTATAAGACTTGCCATACTTGTAAATATGAAAAATGATGACAATATTCCAGAAAATGGACAATAAATAGTAAAGTCATAATTCCAATAAAATTTGTTTCAACATTTATACTTTAACTGCATACATGTATGAATATCAAATCATTTTTCACTCATCCCATTTTTAATTCACTATCACCTAGAATATAAGTTAATTCTTCAGTCGACTAAATTCAAGACAACAGTGCAAGTCAATGATCTTAGGTTGTGCACAACCATCTATAGCACTTGAAACAGGTGAAAAGGTATCAATAGCAGCTAGAGTAAAGGGCAGGGGGAGGGGGGGGGGGGGGGAGATACACAGGGGCTCAGGGTGAATTAGCCCTGAAATGCCAAAAAGAGCCGCCGAAAGTCATAAAAGAGCCCAACAAAATTTGCATAGAGTTTAATGCAAAACAAATTAAAGAGTGTTATTTTCATGCAAGCAAGCTTGAAAAGTAGCCCCCAAATTTGTTTAAATATTTTTTTCCCTGGTAAAAGGGGACGTGAAGTGTTTTACCCCTCAATAAAATAAACCTTTCTCTATACATAAATTTACCAGTGCATTGAAATACTTGTACATGAAGGCCAGTATATCATCTCATAATAAAACAAATAGTCATGACGAAGAGTATTCTGTGGACTTACCAAACCATTTTCTATTCGGCTCTACTCGAGCTACTGTCCCTGACTTCAGCTGTTTTTGATACGGAGCTGCCATCACAATTTTACCCTTCCGATTTCTGAAAGAGAAATATAACATCAATATATTAAACATTAACAATCTTAAAATGTGAATTTAAAGCAGTAGATATTGAATACCACTTAAAAACATAATTTTTGTTTGTTTCAAATCAAACAAATCAACACTACAACTAACAATATGCTATTGACTTTGTGCCTAGATTAGGTATGGAAATAGGAAAACTGAAGAATCTTTTAGGCAGGATGAATGATTTAAATGACAGTAATAAGTATATAATCATTGATTCTGATACACTGAGAAGATGAGACTTTGATATCTGTACTGGAAAAGGGAAATCTATTCTTTGTATAAAATAGATAAAAACTAACAATAATAGTATTGAGTATTTGTAATGCGCCAACTCCACATGACTAATGTTATTGAGGCGCAATGGAGAAGAAAACTACAAGAAAACTCGAAATTACTCTTTAAAATACAACTTAGGGGGCCCCGGCCATTTTTAAAAGTTTATTGGTGATTTACAATTTACACAATTTAATATGAAAGATTTACCTTTGAGGTTTTCCCTTCCGATACATGTTCAACCTCATGATGGTTGAACGGTCTCTCATGCCAGCTCCTGCATTTCCTCGATCTACAAAGAACAAGAGTCATGAACATTCATCACATGTTATGAGTAGTAATTAGACATCTTAAAGTAGCCACACGAAGAATCAAAAGTGTTTTGAATTGATGCAAAACTCATATCATTGCGAAGGGGAAGCCTTGCCGATCAAACACAACAACTCTTCTCTTCAAAATATGTTTGGGGCCCACAGTAATCAACTCTCAAAAATGTTAGTTTTGAGATCCAGATTTTCTGCCTTCAGCGGTCCTTTGTAGAGCGTCAATATTTGTGACGTCACATACGGGACACGGCTGGCTAGCTGCATACTGCTACACGACACTAAGCTCTTCGTCCAGTGTGTGACGTAACAATTCAGAGCTCGCTACGCTTGTGTGTTTGACTTACGTTCAGGGGCGTTCGGGGGTCTAAGGAGGGTCTCCTAAAAATTGCATTTTACGCCTTTCCATGATATCGATATGATTTCTCAGCAAATTATTCGTGTTTTTCAAGAGAAAATCTTTCCATCCATATGTAATTTGTTCTAATTATGAGTTGTTAGTGAATTTTCTTTGTGTAGCTCCTTTAAACAGGCCGTATGGCATTACTACAACAAAATAGAATCATAGAAAAATAGACCGCTAGCTTTAAATGGTATGCCATAGCAGATAGTATTTGCAACAGTGGACTGTGGCTCTTCAGAAATAATAAACTTTTGAGATTCAGAACAAGGAATTTGTTTTCCTCACAATTCTCTCCCCGGGCGCAAGTTAAAATTTCACGTTAAATCTTAATACAATGTAACTAACAGGACTGTCAACCCTAGATTTAGTTCACTTTTTTATCATTTTCTAATGTTTCATGGTTTCATAAAATTGTATTTCCATTTTGTTTGGCGATTATCGTCTTCCAGGTTTATCTATGAGCAGTACAAGTATGGCTACATCAATGTGAGTGATGGCTGCAGTCGACCTCATTGTCATCAGGAGGGGCCCCGGTTCGAGAATGAGGATCGTCAGCATAAATTAGAACATCCTCGTAAATGCGGACAAATCGTTGACCTATTTTTATCTTTGACGCTCTGCAGGTTTTTGGGTTCCCGATTTTTGCGCTGGCAATGCGAAAAAAATACCCCCAGTTAACCGTCTACTATTATGGGTTGTCCTTCTTCCCGAGGATAGAAGTGAAAGTCTCTCTAGAGTCTACGTAGTCAATGTGAAATACATCAAGAAAATCATTGTGGAATCCGTTTTTCGCATTGCAGACACCCGGATCGAAAAGTAGAATCGTCAGCGAAACTGCGGACGCATCTGTCAGCATTTACGAAGAGGATCCCCATTTATGCGGGCGATCCTTATTCTCGGACCAGCGCCCCTACTGGTCGTAGTGCAGTATACCTCGTTGTCTTAGACTTCGACAACGAGGTCGACTGCAGCTAAACCCCATCACTCACATCGACACCTTCTCCTTCTTCTCCCTGTCTACTTATTCTTCTTCATAACAAGTTCATCATGTTCTTCCTGAAAAGTGCAGGCTTCAATTCATGAAATTAAGATTAACACACTGTGAATTATTGTCATTGATATTAATTCTATAACTTATGGTGAGTGAGATTTCCTCATCTGATATTTTTGTTCGTTTTAAACACTGCACTGAATAATTGAATTGAAAAAGAATTGATCAACTGATCAACATGATCAAATCATCATTGATAAAGTTGAACTTGAGACAAAATAGGCAAAATTGGGCCCTTGATTATTCAAAATCAACTTACCTGGGTTTGTACTACTGTTGCCCTTCTTTATTCCTTGCTCCTTTCTTTTCTTCTTTTCTGTTTTCGCCATTTTGGTGAGATATTGTTGACACACAGGACACAGAATACGAACGAACCTCTTTCTTAAAACTTGAAAATGAACGCGCGGGACTGAAATGATAAATTGTCACGTTGTTGCAGCTAACTACATGCACGTCATGCGTACGACTACGACGTACGTGTGTGTGTACGAGTCAAAGCGAAGATTTAAGCTAGTCTTGTACGTAGACGTGGTTGTGTTCATGAGTACGAGTTAGTCTGCTTGCTCAGTCTCTTTAAAAAAAAAATACACGTAGTAGGCCTACGCAAGTGAACGCGCTGCATAAATTGGCATATAATCCGCTAATGGGCCCGGGAGGGGGAATAGGCAGAGGCGGCGCTCCCGGGGGACAGGGGGGGGGGGGGGGGGGGGGGGGGGGGGGGCGGGGTGAACAGTGCCCCCCCCCCACTTTTTCAAGTACCCCAAAAGTGCCCTTTTTAAATAGGTAAAGTGCCCCTTTTACTTTGACAAGTTCCCATTTTCCTTTGCAATAAGTGTCCATTTTCCATTTTCATAAGTGCTTTTTAAAATCTCTAGTAAGTTCACCTTTTCAGGTACGAGGTTCCCCTTTTGCTTTGACAAGTTCCCCTTTTTCTTTGTAAAAAGTGCCCCTTCCCCTTTTAATGACTACCCCTTTTTAATTTGGAAAGCGCACCTTATATTTTCACATGTGCCCCCTTTCTTTTTTATCAAGTGCCCCTTTCCCTTATGAAAAATGCCCCCTTTTCAAAAAGAGCCCCTTTCCCTTCACATAAATGCCCCTTTCCCTTCTCATAAATACCCCTTTTCATCTCTTGTAAATAACCCTATTCAATTATTCTAAGAGATATTCGTTTTACTTTGACAAGTGCCCCTTCCCCTCCTGATAAATGCTCTTTTCATCTCTTATAAATGCCCTTTTTATTAAGTGACACGTCCCCTTTTTCCTTCCTAATAAATACTCCTTTTCCTTCTAATAAGTGCCCATTCCCCTTCTCATAATTACCCCCTTTTTACCTTTGATAAGTGCCCCGTTTATTTTAACATGTGCCTGTCTTTCTTTTAAATAAGAGCCACTTCCCCCTTCTCATAAAAGCCCCCTTTTACCTCCGATAAATGCCCCTATCAAAATCTTATTGGTGCCTTTTTTCCGTCGACAAATGCACATTTGGCATTCTTATAAAATCCGTTTTCATCCCTGGTGCGTGCCTCTTTTTTTAGTTGTAAGAAGTGCCCCATTTGGCCATTTGCACCTCTAATAATTAGGCTTAGCCTTTGTACTTTGACACGTGCTCCTTTTCTTTTCTAATAAGTGTCTTAACCATTTCGATAAGTGTCCCCTTTGCCCCTCATCATTAAACATGCCCCTAATTTCAAGCGGCTAAGAGCAGTTTCCCTCAAAACTCGCTCGCTACGCTCGCTCGTAGTTATAGATGTTATAATTTTGTAAATTATCAAAGGCCTTTTTCAGTCTTCCGTTATGGGAATGTGCTTATAACCCCATCAGGATTGGGTTTTTCCTCTTTATAAGATGTAATTTTTTCGCAGTGCGACCTCACAAATGAATTTTCAGACCATCACACCCAACTGCAAAGTATGATGCTTAAGCAATATCTTATATGTTGTATAAAGAGAAAACAAAATAATGAAATCATCCCTGATAATGTAATCACAATATAGGGGTATATACCAATGTCAAAATAATTGTATATTTTCGCTTTGAGATTTCCCTTTGAATAATAATACATTACATTTATAATGCGCTTCATACAATGTTTCTAAGCGCAAGAGAAAGAAGAAAGGATAAGGAAGGAAAAGTGAGAAATACTAAAGAAACATGTTAAAAACATTGAATTACAAATAAACGGCAAAAAATAATGTGACATTACACAAAATAAGGACTGCATCGAAATTGATTGAAATATATAAATAAACCAGATATGGACTCAGAGGTGCCCTTTTTTGTTGGTGCCGCCCCCCCCCCCTCCCAAACACTTTGGAAGTCGGCTCTTGGTATAGGGATGGAGTCTCTTGCCTGAATATCAACCTTCCAAATGTCCCCTTCTTTTTTTCTTTTCTTTTTTAAATATCATCTAAAGGCTACTCAAAGACAGGCATACTCCACCGAAGGCTTGATTATTAAACGTATCCAGTGTACACAGTCAATAAATCCTCACAGCTAGGGGAGCTGGAAAGATTTGAGTCGTCTCAACATGTAAATTCTCTTGCTAGCCTAGCTTCGAAAGCATAGTGCTTACATCCGGGCTATTCCATATTTTGAGATCTGATTGCACAAGGATACCTCGTATTTTACAACAAGTATATTCATTCACAAAGACTACGATCGACTTTAAGTCGGACTTAACTATGGCAGGCGGTTCATGCCACTGTTTTCTCTCACCATTTACTGGCATTGGTCTCTCAAGGGACGTACAAATCATGGTCACAAATTTACAGAATGTACCTTTTTTGATAATTCATTATTGAAGGAAAACATTATCTAAAGATCATAACTAATGGTGTGAGCGAACAGTGGCATGAACAGCCTTTCATAGTTATGTCCAACTTAAAGTCGATCTTATAGTCTTTGTGAAACACCCTTGGTTGCCTATTATTTTCAGCATTCGGTGGTAGTCCAAAGTTGACTCCCATCACATGTCACTTACTATTATAGCATTCAACTTCATGTTGTTTGTGTTCATGGAGGCTATTGCTTGTATTTGCTTGTCAGATGTTGCTCTCAGGCAAAGATCGAGGCGTCCAGGATTTGGGAAAAGAGGGGACAGAATTGTATTACTTTCCAAACTGCTGAAAATCAAGCAAAGTAAAGAAAAAACAAAATATAACAAAAAGAGGTCATCACCTCAACAATAAAACATGATCGAGGAGAAGGACGCTTTTATGGGCCTTGTGTACAGAAGGGGACTGAAGGTATGTACTTGAGTTCAAAGGTTATTGTTTCTCTCTATATATTATATACATCTGTCACTGCCACTGCTCCCGGGTGCATGCATGCGTTGGAATATAAGGCGGTCATCATTGGAGGGAGCTTGAGCGATTCCAATTTTTTCTATAGAGAGAGAGAGAGAGAGAGAGAGAGAGAGAGAGGGAGAGAAAGAAGGTGAGAGATCGAGAGAAAAAAAGAAGGAAAGAGAGAGAGAGATATAGGGAGAGTAAGATATGAGACAGGGAGACGACGGAGAGCTAGTGATGAGAGAGAGACAGCGGAGGGGGGGGGGGGGGACAAATACACCCGGCCCCTCCACTCAGTGTTATTTAGGGTACGCATATGCATGTTCCCTTCTTTTGAAATCACCCCTAATTAGTCCGGTGTGTAAAGCCTTTTTTGTGTATGTACGAGCCGGACTTTGGTGCGTGAAAAGTACCCCTTTTTTTACCGGACATTTTTTTTTTACAGTATATAATGTATAGGGGCCTGTGTTGACAATACGTATGGGATGGTATCTAATCATATCGAAATGCGAGGTACTGAAGTGAAAGACGGACATTGAGTGTTCATAGAATTCAACAATAGGCCTCGTTCAATAGAGTGTAAAGGTTCATGATATCTATAATATCTATAAAGGTGAGACTCCCCGTTTCTCTAAATCTGCCACGTAGCTAGCCTACTGTTCCCTAGTGCTTGCGTTGGAATGCTGTACAGAAACCGCGCTTGATCCGTTTCAGTTCAGTGAAAGCATGCTGAAAGTATTATGTTCATGTTAGAGTTACACTGACTTTGTTACATGGAATAATAACTTTCAACAGGTTCAACCATTTTGTAGATTACTAGTAAACCGAACATTTGAACCTTTGAATATCAACCATGGAATCGCCTTGCATTGGAAGTGAAATAGCAGAAGGTACAATTGCCAGTGACGGGCGAGCTGCTCGTGATGATGGAAGTCGTACAATTATCTGGTGTGTACCTCGCTCTGTTTCTACGGCTCTCACCAAGTGTCTTAGTTTCATCGAAGGCATCCAAGTTTGGCTAGAACCCTACAGCTACTGCAGAACCACCCGAGTGATTATAAAGCAACAGCTAGACCTTGATGTACCGGCCGAATACGAAGGGAATGAAGAGATTTATAAACGAATGACTGATCACTTTAGAGAGACTGGGCAGGGGAACACAACGACACAAGAAAACCTATCGTAAGTTGTCTTTATATATGCCCCGTGCACCCCTTTCTCCCCCACCACCCCCCCCCCCAAAAAAAAAAATCGAATGTTGAAAAGAGAAGGGAAACGAATAAAGAGAATAAAAGATTGGGAAAATTGAGTGGGCGTAAATTTCCTCTTCTGTATAATGTGAGAACATTCAGGACCACATTAATAAGGTTCCAAATGTTGAACTGTTTTCCTCTGTTACAGACTTATCTGTAATATGGTGAAATGTTTAATTTGTTGCGGGATATAGGCCCTGTTTAATAAAACTTGTTATCAATAACAGATTTCTATGACAACTTACCTCTTAGCCAATCAAATGCCACGAGTTCAGGAGATTATAAGATTTAGAACAGTTATTGTAACTTGTTATTGATAACAGGGCCCTGGTAGGCCATGTCCAGGCCCGGCCGACGAAAGACTGATTTGGGTGATAGACAAATAGTTTTAAACATTTATCTCACGTCCCCCTTTTTTCCCCTTCTTTTTACAGTTATGCATCGATCGGTCGTTTTTTGGAGCAGTCAGTAAGCCGTCATGTTTTGGTGAAGGATATGGCTTTTGCTCTGTCCCCTGAACAGTACAAGTTCCTCCCAAAAGGCTTCAAGCATATCTTCTTAATTCGACATCCTCTTAGAGTGTTTAATTCGCTTCGAAAATCAGCATTTGCCCAACTATCAGCCTTGGGGATGTTAAAAGGCGAATCCGCAGTTGAGGAAACGTTCGACGTAGGACGCGACTTCCCGTTCCCAAACACAGGAGGTGGATCAGTGCATAAAGATGTTTATGACATGTGGAAGTATGTCAAAGAAAATCTAGGCGCCGAATCAATCGTAGTCGACAGCGACGAGCTGTTGACGAATCCAGCCGAATTACTACCGAAGATCTGCCGAGCGGCCGGGCTGCCTTACGACGAATCGCTCTTGAAGTGGGATGGGTCTTCCGAAGTGACGAAGAGTTGGATGGTTCCTTCGGACGACATCGTAGAGAAGCTGGTGTACTTCTATGACAGAGCTATCAGGAGCAGCGAATTTCTGCCGGCAAGCAAGATGCCATCACGTGACGAAGTTCGACCTGACGTAATTAGATGTACCGATCAGGCTATGAAGTATTATGACGAAATGTATGAAGTCAGGATCAAGGTTTAAGTAATAATATTTATCCATCATATACCTTGTTCTGAGTTGCTAGCTAGGACACCAGTATGCGTGAATCTTTATATTAGCAGCAGTGGATCAGGGGCGCTTAATATTGGTAGTGACGTATTTTGAATGAACCTGATGACGTGGGTAATGATTACATCTGTATATTATTAGCGCTTATAATATCGTATACACGTTAAGAAATAGAGGTACTAATTTGCACCATTTATAGGGTGCAGACATTTTCTAAAATATAGCTGCTCCTAGCTAAATGGAGCAGATCATCAGCACCCTCTGCCAAATACACGTAGGTGGGTGCAAATATACACCCTAATTGCACCTTTATTCCTGAGTGTGTAGAGTACCGAAGTGTGGCGTCATACTGGTCAAGTTGTAAAGGTTGCTGGTTCCAAACAAATTTTGTGCTAAAAAAGGATGTGGTGATCACACTAGCGCTCAATTAACATTGAATTTGCCCTGCTCCATCCCGTTGCTTGAATGATTTCGCGGTGAACCTCATGCGTAGGCTCTGGGAGACGAGCGAATATAACGTTAGCACTTGGCTACTCTATTTATGGGCTAGGTACTAAATCCACATGTATTATCATCATTTGGCACCCGGGGCAAGCTATAAGTATAATGCCATAATAATTAAATAGTGTTCGCCATACGATGTTAGAGAGCAAAGAGCTTGAAAAAAAAATCCGCTCTTTAAAGCCCTACTGCACTTATAGCTACTTTCGCCCTCTATATAGCAAACAATGACTAATCAGCGACCATTGGTCCCCCATGATCCTCTTTTTCTTATGTTAATTGAGAGCTTATTTGATATAGATAACCACCTGTCAGTGACCTTGCAGGGAGTTCTAATCCTCCTGGCTAAACTAGTGCGGTGGGGCTTTAAACCCTTTAAAAAAAAATCTGTTTCTTTTGCCTTGCGTATTGAGGGGCACAATCCCTAAGGATTATACTTATTCGTGCCTCTTTTCCCTCTCTCCCTGTCTCAATTATTTGCAACCCCTCTCTCTCTCTCTCTCTCTCTCTCTCTCTTTCTCTTTCTCTCTCTCTCTTACATTTTTGCACCCCCTCCAAGTACCGCCCGGGAATGTAGCCCCTGCGCCCCCCCCCCCCCCGTAGAAAGGCCACGTCACTGTCTTATACCCGGGTTTCTCAGGCACAGCCACATTAGGCCACTGTGACATGTTCGAGTGAGGGATGTTATGGACAAAAGTTACAGTCATATCAAATTTAAAACTTTCAAGTTTTTTTCTTCAAAGGAAATTAATTGCTGGCAGATTTTATTTTAAACGAGAGATGTCAACAGTTTGGACAAAAAAATCAGGCTACAAATGAGTATAAGTACCACATAATTATTATCCCACTGTATATAAGGATGTTCAGCTCAATTTAGCCAACTCCTTTTTAATTTGCTGATTTTTAATCCTCAAACTACAAAATTTGTATTCGCTCCATAATCTATTTACCTTTCTCAATAGTTTTTCTCTCCTTTATTGTATGATATAGAATACAACTTTATCTGTAACAATATTGGAAAATGCCAAAGAGAGAAAGGAGGAGGAAGGCATAATCGCAAGATACATTAAAGGTTCACGTAAAATAATATGTGAAATCACTCAGAAGAAGGGCGTAAGAAAAGAAGGAAAATTAAAGAAAGTAAAAAGGACGATGGATTTTTTTTTTGTCTTTCTTTCTGCCCATTTTTTATTTAGATACTTTCTGAAGAAAACAATTCTGTATACGTGACTCTCTACTCTTATAACAGCGTCATATACCCCCCTTCCCGACTGCTATCTACTCAAGCATTCATGCTTATGATAGTTGGCCTATGCATTTATCTTGATTCTTTGATCTACCTCCATACTTTTATGTTTTCAATTATGTTAGATATATACATAGAATAGTATGTAGCTTAAGTTGTACCTGTATTCAATAGTTCATACATTATATAAACAAATTGTTCAATGTTAAGATACTGTACTTTAAAGGTACCAGACATGAATAGCATTTTATGCTATTTTCTGGTCCCTATTATTCATTCGAGATATGTTCTAAACATACATTTATTATTGTTATATTACTGTATTTGAACGTTTGGATAATTAAACCTCAACTCAAACTCAAACATTTTGTTGTGTATTTCAGTACATTTTATGTACATCAATTATATTATATAGGCCTACTACAAGTGTTATTTCAATATTTTGTATTTGATTTTTCAATAAATGCGGCAACATCTGCTAAAAAAAATGAAAAAATACATAATAATTGCTGCCTTTGTTGAACGCACACTATTGCCACAAAACTGCTTCACTTCTAAAATTGTATATCTAGGTGTGAATTTAAAAGCACATAATAACAAAGGCTATAATCAGCTGCTACTCGTTTCCTTTTGAGAAGTTCGAAAGCATATATATATAGGTTTGTTCTAATAAAATATATTTACCAGGCATTATTCGTTTGTGTTATGGGAAGTTTGAAATGTAATTTTATAGGAAAAAATGCGTGTGTGTGTGTGTGTCTGTGTGTGTGTGTGGATGAATATCACTTTGTTGTCATCAACTTTTTCTATATTCGTAGTTATGTGTGTCGTATTGCCAAATTCTATACTTTTAAATGATTAAATTTGCTCATGCGTAGATTTATATAGGGCAGCACACAGGTGTACGCAAGTGAGCGTTATACCCGCTCGCTCAATGTTATTGAGTACCGAATCTGTGACACAATGAATATCTATTTTTAGAATTTCTCAATTTGAACCCCATTTTCCGAAAGAGCATTACAAATAATGTCCAACTGTCGAAAACCAATTGAATATGGGCAAGTCCACTCCAAAAATAACTTATTTTCAATAGAAGCAGTAAAATCAGACAAACCAATCCCAATTTTTTTTATCATAATCGGATAACTAATAAGAAAGTTATGAATTTTTAATGACATGCAAAAACTTTGAAAATCACAAGACAAATTAGCACCTCAATCATGAGTCTGTGACGTCTTTGCCTCACTATCCACGAACTTTTTTCTTTATATATTGATAATATACATTTCCAATTTTCCCCCTAAAAATTGTATTTCCTCACACCAGCATCCAAGCTATATTGAAAGTAATATGTTTTTATGTGGATGCACTAATATAGAGTAATTTTGATCATTTAAATCATGCAAAATGTGAGTTTTTATATACTATTGATGTAAAAATCAATGATTATAAATATACAATATTCAGAAAATAGTATCAATTCTTCAAAGTTCATAAAAGATGTTGTGAAATGTCATACACGCAATATAAAACAAATCATACAACATCGGCGAAGGCATGGGAATCAAGTTTTAGGGGATAAAAAGGGAAATTAGTGGGATAAAAAATATATAAAGCATTTGATAAATAGTGAGGCAAGGATATCACAAACTAATAACCAATTTGGCAATTTATGTAGTGATTTTCTAAGTTTTTCATACTTAAAAGTCTTACTACGGCATCATGGCCCCCCTTAAGATCTCGGCCGTGAAGCTGCCGATCTCCGTGAAAGTTTGCACGCATGTCAAGTGAAGTGTATAGAATAATAGTTTTTTATCACCTGACGAAGTGTTGCAGCGGCGCACGAAACGTCGTGATCTTTTAGATCCCTTATTGACCACATTGCGAGACAAACGAATATCACTAGCAAATTTATTTTCGAAAACTTCATTTGTTCCTACCTCTGTAAATGTAAGGCCAATTTACCTGCCCTCCCTGCAATATTCTTTTCTTCTTCCCTAAATTCCAACAGTTCTTTTTGAAACTCCCCCAAAGACGATATTACGGACTTTCCCCTGCATCTATATATGCAATTTTACATTGCAAAAATAATTGTATTAAATATCTTTATTCGTGGGGAATTCCCGGACAATCCTAAATGAATATCTACCCAGTCGATATACCTTAATTCCCTTAGCACAAACTTAGCTATTACATTCTGCCATAACCTTCGAACATGCACACACTCCCAGAACAAATGTAAAAAATGTATAAATGTAATGCTTCCTGGAAGAAATTTCAATTATTTAAACATATTTGTGGCTGCCCGGCAAGCGGTAGATGCAGGTTCAAGTCCCGCTGGTTCCAAGATTTTTTCTGACTTGTTTTTTCAATACAGATCGATCAATCGATCTTATTTACTGGGTGTAAGCCACAAATATGTTTAAATAAATGTAAATATGTTTCAATCTTTTGCTTACAAAATGAGCACAAGTTATCTACAACAAAGCCGAATCTGAATAAGTGTTCTATTGCTCCATTAAGCAGTTTATACACTCTTAATGTCAGCGAGTAAATTGCGCCGAGTAAAACAAGTTGAGTAACAAAATGAGCAATTCAGTACTCAAGCTGGAGTAAGACCTTAATGTTAGTGGTACTCGTCACCCGAGTAATTTGTTACCTTCGATAAAGAGTAAATCAATGACTCATCATTGAGTAAGAACTTCGTTTGTGTCAATTTTGAGTAAACTACGGTTGTGTATTAGCTGTCTCGTGCATGCATGTGCGCGTGCAGAGAAATCACTATGAATATGACTGACAAAGAAAGCGGACAAAACATACAGTTCCCCAGGTAGACAAAGGAACATCCCTTCACTGCTATTATGTACAAATGTGTAGAACAGGTGTCACATGCATATTCACCTTTCTACATAATAGCAGTGAAGGGATGTTCCTTTGTCTACCTGAGGAACTGTATATTTTGTCCGCTTTCTTTGTCTATCATGTTCATAGTGGATGCAAAAGAACTGAGATAGATGTGACACATTGGGAAGAAATTCTGAGCTCATGGATCGAGCTTGGAACAGCTCCAACTGACATTTCTAGGTAAGAAATCCTCATGATAATATTAAAAGAGCTACCGTGTGATATTTAGTCAAGTTTCAAGGACACTGTGTTGATCAACATTATGAAATTATTGTTGTCACTGTCGATGTCATTAATTTGATTGTGAACTTGGGCAATTCTCTAAGGGCGAGCGTGCATGTATTAATTTAGTGACCGGTAATAGCTAGCCTTCATCATTGTATTTGTATTAAACACGTATTGGCCTGGGGTAGGCCTATTGATGCAGAGGGTTGTAGGACAATTACCCCTGGGCAATCGGCCAATTACCAGCGGGACAATTACGCCCCCCCCCCAGAAAATAACCCCCTGAAGAAAATCACCCCAGAGGACAATTACCCCCTAGGACTCGGAGTAGGACAACTTCCCCCCGATTTTATCAAAACCAATTAGTTGTTGTCATCCTATCGAAACTTAATGCACATAAATTAACCTCTACCTTTTAATTCCTATCATGTTAACTACATATCGAAATTTTATCATTTTAGGAAGGAACTGGCTTGGACTTTTTTTCTGGCCTCCTTCAGAGGAAGGAGCCAACTGCTTTTGATGGTATTTTGAGGGACACCAATGAAGCCAGGACAGTGTTACGTAGTCATAGAGAGAAGCGCATATTCATGCTCTTCAATATCAAGGGTGTCCATTTGTATCCGTGGTTGGGGGGGATGATAGGTGCCAAAATATTTTCGGCAATGGATCAAAGCAACCAAGGGGTAGAAGCGTGTGGCAGGTTGCACCCCCTCCCTAAGCGCGTAGCCAAGGGGTTGGGTGCAGGGAGGGAGGAGTTTCCCCCTCCCCCGCGAAGCTTTGACGTTTCATTAAATTATTAGAGAAAAAAGACGATTCGTTGGACCGTTATCGACTCTTAATCCTTGTTTGAATCAAGTTCCACTTCCTCCGCGTGTAGCGCGGAAGCTCTGACGTTTCATTAGATTATTAAAGAAAGAAGACGATTCGATGTACCATTCTCGACTCTTAATCCTTGTTTGAATCAAGTTCCCCTTCCTCCGCGCGTAGCGCGGAAGCTCTGACGTTTCATTAGATTATTAAAGAAAGAAGACGATTCGATGTACCATTCTCGACTCTTAATGTTTGAATCAAGTTTCCCTTCCTCCGCGCGTAGCGCGGAAGCTCTGATGTTTATTAGATTACTAAAGAAAGAATACGATTCGATGTACCATTCTCGATTCTTAATCCTTGTCTGAATTCAGTTCCCCCCCCCCCTTCCGCGCGAAGCGTGGAAGCTTTGACGTTTCAATAAAAATTATTACGCTTAATCCTTGTCTGAATTCATTTTCGCCCATCCCGCGCTAAGCGCGGAAGCTTTCACGTTTCATTAAATTATTAGAGAAAGAAGACGATTTATTGTATCGTGTCCATGTCTGAGTGCAATTCCCCCCGCCCTCCCGCGCGGAGCGCGGAAGCTTTGACGTTTCATTCAATTATTACTCTTAATCCTTGTCTGAATTTAATTTCGCCCATTCCTGCGCGAAGCGCGGAAGCTTTGACATTTCATTTAATTATTAGAGAAGGAAGACGATTCGTTGTATCGTGTCCTTGTCTGAATTCAGTTTTCCCCCTCCCGCGCGTAGCGCGGAAGCTTTCATGTTTCATTAAATTATTAGAAATGGCCACTAATTAGGCCCATTAGTGACTATACAAAATATATGCTCTTCCTGGCTATTTTGGAATGTGTCAGTTTGCAACAGAAATGGAGAAACTCGAATTTGTTGAAAATCATGTGATATCACGAACATTTATAAATCACTTGTATGAAATTGAAAATAAGTCATGGTTGGATTTTATTTGGGGGGGAAAGCGCCCCCAAGCCCCCCCCCCCCTCCACCAGTACGCCAGTGACATAGGCTTACATCAGCTTTTAAATGAAAAAAAATAAGTTGTGACATAATAATCCAAAAATGAAAAATGTTTTAGGAAATATCAGGAAATAAAATGAGTGAAAAAAATAAACAAAGATACAATGACGTGAATTTTAAAGAAAGGTGAACGGAAACAACATAGCAACTAGTCATACTGATGTCCGAAAATCGTTCTCCTTTTCTCCGATCTCATCTATGTTTACACTGTCCAGGATTGTCTGATGTGCATTGCAGATTGCTAATTTTGCGCTTCGCGTTTAACATTTAGCTTGTTGCTTTTTAACGCTGCGGCTTTGCATTTGGCGCACTGCATTTCTATGATGCTGTTGATTGAACAAATTGAATAAATTCATCAATTCCTCATGAAGCCGTATGAGCGAGAATTCAATTTATTCTTGTCTCATATACGGTTGTCTCATTTACTTCGTATATATGTAATTATGAAAATGAGATAGCAAAATATGTATATTGATGGTCATCTTGCGAGTAATAACCATTAATTACTCTCATCGGACTCTCATCATTAATTTTTCTCTTCATTTTTTTTTGTTTTGATGGTGAATTATTGGGGGGGATGATTGTACAGGGCACCCCCCCACCTGAAATATTAGGGGGGATATATCCCCCCCATCCCCCCCCCCCCCGGGATCGACACCCATGCTCTTCATTGAAAGCAGCAGTTGACTACTGCTACAAGATGTTTCAAATACTACAGCTGGATTACCCTGCCCAGGCAGCTGTCATATGGGATTTCTTTGTCGTCTCATTTATGGAATTCGTACCAAGGATTTTATTAAACCATGGACCCTAGTACAGATGGACTAATAATGAGAGTCTTTCGTTGATCACATCATTCCTACCGCCACCTGATAATATGTATGTTGATGAGGACATTTATTTGACGGACAATGTTTATTATGACTTGTAATCACGCTTCATCACAGACAAAAGAACTTTTACATTTCTTCAGATTCTTTTCGCTAGGCCAGGGCCCAGAGTGTAGTTTCAGGATAAGTATCGTGAATTAAGACCAGTTGGAGGAGCAGTGAACCCCAAATTATGACAATTTGTGCGATATTAGATTGATTATTAAAGAAGTGGATACTGCATGGTGGACATACATCTGGACTTGCAAAACTTTGAAAAATACTTATTCTTTACTGTCATATTACCTTCTATTCCTTGGAAATGGATAGGATAAGTTTTAAAATGAAGTTTAAAATCATTGTGTAACAGCCAAATTTACAGGTTTCTCGTGTAAACTACTTCTAATTTTCTATTTAAGACTTCATATACGTTAATATTCATATGTACGCCACAACTGCACATACATTTCCGTGATTTTAAGCGATTCAGCTTCTTTTCCGCAGGCATTTTTTTTAGAGTTCCAGGCATAGTTCTGTTTTTTTTTTATGGCTGACTGGCGGCGGTCGTGATGAGATCAAAGCCTGGAAGCATGTTTGGAATGTCATTATGATACTTTTGACAGAGTCAGGTGCATGCATGTATTATGGTACCGATCAGTGTCCATTTGTAGTAGGTCCACGATTAAATGACCTCGCTTTCACTGGCTGCCTGCCGTAGCAACAAACACAATTGACAACTCTGTTTCGTTGAAGATCAGCCATAGAAAAAAAGACCTCATGCATGGCTGATTGTCAACGAAACGGTGTTAAGCCTTTTGTCAATTATGTTTGTTGGTACGGCAGGCAGCCAGGGGAAAAGAGTTCGTTTAATGAAATTATGGAAATGCAAGCATTACTTTAAACAAACATAACTTTTTATTCCTAGCTCATTTTTCCTGATTGAGGTGTCATACTAAAGGGCATAAAATAAACTTTATATAAATGTGATTTTATCTTTGAAATTCAGATACCGTCCGCCTTATGACTTTTTGGTATCCTTTCTTCGAATTTATTTTGATCACTCATGCGTGAAACATGCATCATGCTAGTTGCATTAAATAAAAGAGGAGGATCTAAGCTTTACAAATATGTGTTATTTATTAATTGTGATTAAGTTATGATAAAATATCGATAATTCTCGGTTTCGTTTTTTCTGGGACGCACTGTAAAAATATAAATCAGGAGATTCCTATACTGAATTAAACTCTTTTTTTTACTTGATTTTCATTGAAGGCGTTAATCCTTGTCAATATGTGTCAAATATTTAACTTACAGAATTGATGCCAAAAACTTGAAAGCTCATTACGATGATTCGATGTAAAGTAACATTGTTCTAAAATTGAAATTTTTAAACTACATACTTTTTAATATCATCATTGATGAGAAAACTCTGAGTTTTCACTGTGATTCAAACTGATTTTGGAAATTAAATTCCACACATTATGTTTAATACTGATATTTAACATTCAGAATTGATGCCAAAAACTTGAATGATGATGCGATGTAAAGTAACATAGTTAAACTACATACTTGTTAATATCATGTATGATGAGAGAACTCTGAGTTTTCACTGTGGTTCAAACTGATTTTGGAAATTAAAGTCCACAAATTATGTTACTGGTATTTAACACATAAAATTGATGCCAAACACTTGAATGATGTGGCGATATAAAGTAACATTTTTTTTAATTGAAATTTTTAAACTACATACTTTTGGTATGGTATGGTATGGTATTTTTATTGAATCATGCATCGCAGTTACATATTACTGAATTGCACATTGATATAAGTTGCATTCCAAAAACGAGAGAGTACAATTTAGAACAGTATCGTTTACATAATTATAAGTACACGTATTATGTCACATGTTTATCCTAAATTTTGTATATACCAAATGTAAAACAAAAGCAAAAATACGAAGGAAAAGGGGAATATCTACCTCAACAAATTATGAATTCAAAGTGAGGAAGAGAGAAAGAAAAGATGTAGACAAAAGAGGTTTTTAATATCATGTATGTTTACACTGTGATTCAAACTGATTTGGGAAATTAAAGTCCACAAAGTATGTTACTGAATTTAAAATGTCGTTGACTTTATGTTATTTGCATAGTGTGTGAGTGAAGAACTTCAAATCAATGCTAAATTTAGAAATCAGGCAAAATTATGGTTTATATTCTCTATTGACAAATAATGGTTACTTAACAGCTGTTAAAAAAAGAACAATATTAATCAGCGGTTTAGTTAAACCCTTAGTCAAAAAGTTAAAACCCTAGTTGAATCCACCTTTGTTTTATTCAGTATTTAGTAAAAACATGTACTTAACTTAGTACATGTTTTTACTCAATATTGATTGAGCAACTAAGCGTTACCCAGATAACATCATACTCAATATTTGAGCAAAAAATTGCTCAAACAATTTGAGTCAAAACATGTACTCGTTAATTGAGTAAAATTTGGCTCAACTCATGAGCAGTTTCTTACTCGACATGAGTTGATTACGTTTTTACCGAGTATTGAGTATAAAAGGGAACCGCTCAACAAAGAGTAAATATTGAGTAAAGGTTGACTCATTCAAACTGAGTAGAGATTTAGTCTTTTATTGAGTAATATTTTTACTCAACAGATGAGTAGATTTGTTACTCAACACATGCTGAGTAAAGTTTACTCAAAAGTCGGGTGGTTCCCTTTTGACTACTCAAAAGAGTAAAATTTTTACTCAAATTGAGCATTTTTTTTTTAGAGTGTACTGAATTTCTCTTAGTCTGTTAACAAGAGTAACTTTCCTAGGCCCACTAAATATCTCCCTAATTACCTAATTTGAAAAAACTGAAAATTCCCGTCCGTCATGAATCTTCAAAACAAATACATTTTGTAACTTTTTTATAAAATATTCATAAACCTTCCTCGATAATACATCTCTGAGGAGCTTCACAGTATTGTTCAACTGCATTAAAATATCCTACTCTTTTACATCCACTAAACTCCAGTTATCCTTTTTCCGCTTCTCAAAATAGCTTCCCCAATATTCCATACATCAACAATTTGTTTCCTCTTAACCCCAACTGTTGAAAATGAGATATTGACCGCATGGCATTTTCAGCAAAAATATCATGAATTGAAATTATACTGAGTATAAACAACTCCTCATCAAAAGTCATTTTCTTTTCTAACAAGAAATTTGTATTGTTAAATATAATTGGATAATTCTTTTATTAAAAATTCCTACAACCTTCTAACTCTTCCAATGCTTTGATAATTTCAAAATAGAACTTAGGTACTTTGAAACTTAATAACTTGGAATCATAGTTACACAACAAAATAAATCTATCCCCTACCATCTTGAGGCAGAAATCAAAGTATAGCTTCTATCTCATTGCTTTTTCTCCGTACAATAGTCTTTTTACCCACATTACCCGTTGAGTTTTTACAAACGAGTCAAAATTAGTCATTCGTAACCCTCCTTCATTATAACCTTGATACAATATTAATCTCTTAATTCGATCTTTCCCATTCCATACAAATTCAATGCGTATTTTCTGTATTTCTGATATGACCCACTTTTGAACCACCAGTGAAGCAAAAACGTAATTTAATTACATAATGCATATGTTTTTAATAAATGATTTTTCCAAACACCGTAAGGTCCCTCTGTTTCCACCATCCGACAAGTCTTTTAATCTTGCTTAAAATCTCCTGATAATTCAATTCCTCTCTTATTCTGACGTCTAACGCAAAATACACTCCCAAAATCTTAATTTCCTTAACCACATTCCCGAAGAGAAGTTTTTCTGATTTGTCTTTGTTTTTCCCCAATTTCATGATATTAGTTTTTTCCGCGTTAACCCGTAAACCACTTATTTTCTTTAAGCGTATAAATCTCCTTACTCTTTCTACAGATTCTTTATTTCTAACAAATATTGTTATTTCATATGCATATAAAACTTGTTTGACTTCATTTCCTCCAATATTAACGCCTTTAATAACCTCGTCATTCCTCACTACTGTTGTCAATATTTCAATAGCGAAAATAAATAAATAGGGCGAGAGTGGATCTCCTTGTCCTACCCCTCGCTTAATATCAAAATAATCAGTAGAAACACACACACAACACATACGTACGCACGTACACACGTACACACGTACGCACGAACACATGCGTGCGCACACACATTTCATTCTGCTTATAAACATGTTTTACAAACTTAAAAATACCAAAATAGCATTTTAATAAAACAAATTTTATTTTAGAGAGCATCGAACTAAATATAATATCGAACAAAATGACACAAGTACTAAGTACTTCGCTTTTAAATGTCCGCGTTTGGAGATACATTGTTAAAAAAACTTTACCAGCTGTTCATGGGAAATATTTTTGATATTGTGTTTTAAAATACAGCTTCCTAAATGAAACACAGAGGTATGGTTGCATGCATACGTAGTGTTTGTTACTGTTTATATATGTATATAGAAATATATATATATATATGTATATATATAGCCTGTCATATGTAAATAGGCGCGCAGTGTCATCATGTATCCCTTTAACAGTATATTTTATTACATAACATATCAGGACACTAGTAAAACAATGAACTGCATTTCATTCATTAAAACAAAAACAAGAAATTTAAATCGCAGTTCAGAGGTTTTGATTATGATATTGTCATATTTTGTAAAAAAGTTGTCGACGTATTCGATAACTTTATCTAAATATTTGTATAGCATCGTATACATGAGTAAATTGTTATTCACAACTTTACGTCAGTATAATTATATTCTATCAAAACTACAATTAACACGGGTGTCATTTATATGAGTTTAATCATAAAGTCTTTGATTACGCAATCGTTTATTTATTTATTTATTTAAAACAGTTAATTAAAAAAATATTTATAATCACGTTCACAGTTTGTGGGCTGAATAAGAGATTATTTCACAATGGAAATATATATCAATGATATACAAAGTAGGACAAAGCTAATAAGATAGTTCTATGATAAATTTATTTGGAATTAGATATCATAATTTAGATTTAATAATCTGGGATCAATAACAGTGTTGTTTTAATTTAAAAAAAACTCTTTTGAGAATAAATCGAACGTTCTTACTATCCAAAATCATTGGAGGATAGGATTAGCAATTCATGAGAAGAAAAAAACATTTTTTTAAGTCGTAGTTTCTCTCAACATTTACGCTCCTGGCTCAATTTTAAGAAGTACAAAATAATTGTGGGCACATATTTATAATGTAAATCACTAATCGTTATATCCAACAATTGTTAATCACACCAAACATACAGTGGTTTGAAATTTAAGTAGATATTTAAGGAATAGAAGTAGAAAAACACAACATCTCTCTTTTCAACCATGATTATTGCATTGTCGAGTTGGGTTGGACTGAACATCATCAAGCTCGAGTAACATCTGAATACAAAAAATAGAAATATACAGTAATTAGAGGCTAACATACAATTTGATTTTTTGATAGAAACACAATTTCGGTTTGTAATATTGAAGGCTGTTTTAGAAAAATGAGGGATGTTATAATCTGTTCATGAACAAACAGTCAAATTACTCCGCTATCTTTTCCAAATATCAATAAAAACTAATTTTTAGAATTTCATGGAACTGTACTTTTTGGGTTTGTATTTACGCTGTTAAGCATGTATTCTCTTTTCTTGTTTTTGTTTCACATGTGCGCCTTGAGGATTTGATTTCAAGTGGATTCGATTCTCATATATTAGTATAATCACTAATATTATACTTTAAAATATGAGTGTATATTGCGTGGGAATGTTCCAATTTAAGAAATAGAAATTAATTAAAAATATTTGTTGTGAAACCTTTCTACGAAAATGCATTTTAACACTTGAACTTCACATCGGATTGACCAATAATGTATTCGGCATTGTCATAGACTCATGATTAATGAGCAATATAATGTTGTTCACCGATATGTGTCCAGGCTACTTTTTAGTCAATGATGACCACTGATTACTGATATGATCATTTCATAAAAAAATTACGCCAGAATATATAACCACACACGACTTTCAAAGGTGCAAGGTGATTGGTCGAGTAATATTTGAAAACTAGATGGAACTTCGACTGCGCGCAGTCGAAATGATGCCTCCGTCATAGAGCAATTTTACAAACCAAAACAGAAGAAATTGTTCAAATTCAAGTTCAATTGTAATCCATTAACAGGTTCTCAGAATATCGTGATTACAAGCAATTTCTCATATACATATATGACCCTTTGATCTTTGACCACATGACCCTAACATCTACTCAGTTCATTGGCTCTGCAAGATGTCCCGAGTTAAATAGTAATCCATCTGTCAGTTCTAATGAGAATGGTTCACAAGCTATTTTTGCATACATAATGAGCCCATGACCTTTGACCTTTGACCTCATGACCCAAGAATCTACTCAGTTCATTGGCTCTGCAAGATACATACATGATCTAAGTTTGGGAGGAATCCATCAATCTGTTCTAATGATAATGCGATCACAAGCTATTTTTGCATGCATAATGAGCTGCATGACCTTTGACCTTGACCTCATGACCCCAAAATTTAATCAGTTCATCGGCTCTGCAAGTAACATACATGACCTAAGTTTGGCAGGAATCCATCAATCGGTTCTTGAGATAACGCGATCACGAGCTGTTTCAGCATACATAATGAGCCCTGTGACCTTTGACCTTTGACCTCGTGACCCCCAAATCTAATCAGTTCATCGTCTCTGCAAGATACATACATGACCTAAGTTTGGCAGGAATCCATCAATCGGTTCTTTAGATAACGCGATCACGAGCTGTTTTTGCATACATAATGAGCCCTGTGACCTTTGACCTTTGACCTCGTGACCCCAAAATCTAATCAGTTCATCGGCTCTGCAAGATACATACATGACCAAAGTTTGGCAGGAATCCATCAATTGGTTCTTCAGATAACGCGATCACGAGAACGGGACGTACGGACGTACGTACGGACGTACGTACGGACGGACGGACGGACGGACAACCCGAAAACATAATGCCTCCGGCTACTTCGTAACGGAGGCATAAAAAACTATAGTAACACCCATAGCTGGGAAGGAGAGAGAGAGAAGATTGTATCTGATCGGTCAGTGCTTTAATGCATGGAGTCAGGGGTGTCTCCAAAGGGGGGGGGGGGGGGTTGTGGGGGGGGGGGGGGTGCGACACCCCCCCCCCCCCCCCCCCACCTGTCAGGATATTGTGGGTAAAATTGCGCTGCCGTCGGGAAAAAAGAGAAAAGGTGGAGGGGAAAAAAGAGAGGGAAAGGGAAAGAAAAGAAGAAAGAAAAAGAAAAGAAAAAAGGAAGAGCCTGAGAGAGAAGGAGTGGGATTAAAAGACAGAAGAGGGTTGTTGGGTGGAGTCGTCTCGTCGAGGGAGCAAGAAAGACACGGGTAAATATGTTGCTATGTCAGGTCAGCTGTGTCGGTATTCTTGCTCGATCGTCGTGTACTATATCAATGCAGAAGTTTGAAGTCGGTGAGATGTATATTGTCGGTCGGCCGACAAGTTATTTTCCCTACGAACTGTGACTTTTTATCCGCTGTGACGACTTCGAGAGTGGCTACAACTAAAATACTTTTCTCGAAGTTTCACTTTCCTATAATATCAGCTAAAGAAATCAGAGGTCTAACATTTTCGGGAAAAGGTTTAAGAGTCACCAACGGTACGACGAATCGTCTTCCTTTCTCTATATTGTGATGAAACAAAATCCGCGCTTTGCGCGGAAGGGGAAACTTCATTTAGACGAGTCGAGAGCGGTACAACGTATCGTCTTCTTTCTCTAATAATTTAAGGAAACGTCAAAGCTTACTCGCTTCGCGCTAAAGGGGGAAACTGAATTCAGACAATTGGGGCTTATTAAGAGTCGAAAACGGTACAACGAATCGTCTTCTTTCTCTAATAATTTAATGAAACGTCAGAACTTCCGCGCTTCGCGCGGAAAGCTTTATTCAGACAAGGATTAAGAGTCGAGCACGGTTCAACGAATCGTCTACTTTCTCTAATAATTTAATGAAACGTCAAAACCTCTGCGCTTCGCGCGGAAGGGGGACAACTGAATTCAGATAAGGATTAAGAGTGGAGAACAGTACACCGAATCGTCTGCTTTTTCTCATAATTTAATGAAACGTCAAAGCTTTCGCGTTTTGCGCGAGAGGAGGAGAAACTGAATTCAGACAAGGATTAACAGTCGAGAACGGTACAGCAAATCGTCTTCTTTTCATAATAATTTAATGAAACTTCAAAGCTTTCGCGCTTCGCGTGGAAGGGGGGGGGGGAATTCATTTAGACTAGGATAAACAGTCGAGAACGGTACAATAAATCGTCTTCTTTTCCTAATAATTTAAGGAAACGTCTAAGCTTCCGCGCTTCGCGCGGGAGGCCTATCACCCACACCCCCCTAATGAGCGCTCTTTAAGTGATTCGCTTGCCCACTACCGCCCTCCCTAAAATAAGATCCTAGCTCTGCGCCTGCATTAAAATATATCAGCTATGATGCTGACTAAGTTGACGAAATAATTCGTATATTTATGTCGTCGAGGAAAATGACCGTTTGCGCATATGCAAGTACTATAGATATTCCATAGGAAAAAAAAATTAGCCTTCGGCCCCGGGTTTATAGGGTTAAATTTGTAGATAATGGACATTTAATTTTGTCGGTAATTGGTCGCTAGTTTTGTCGGTAATCGTTGGCTTCTACACCCCCCCCCCCTGTTACACCCACAAATGTAATAACTCCCACAAATGTAATAACGCCCACAAATGTAATAACACTTTACCCACAAATGTAACAACACCCACAAATGTAATAACACTTTACCCACAAATGTAATAATTTCACCCACAAATGTAATAACCACTTTACCCACAAATGTAATAATTTTGAATCACCCACAAATGTAATAATGACTTTACCCACAAATGTAATAAATTTGAAGTGATATTTTGAATCACCCACAAATGTAATAATGACTTTACCCACAAATGTAATAAATTTGAAGTGATATTTTGTCGAATTTGTTCAAAACTAAAACCCTGTAATAAAGCATGGGTATAGCTAACTACCACCTAGCTAACTACCCCCGGACATCTACCCCCAGTCAACTACCCCCTCCCCGGACATCTATCTCCTGACATCTTACCCCATCCAACTACCCCTCCCCCTGGACAACTAACTCCCCCTCCAACTACCCCCCGGACATCTACCCCCAAGCAAATTAAGGTAGTTGGGGGTAGTTGCCCGGGGGTAGTTGGATGGGGGTAGATGTCCGGGGGTAGTTTTCAGGGTGGGGGTAGTTGGAAGGGGATAGTTGGATTGGGGGGGGGGAATGTCCGGGGGTATTTGACGGGGGGGGGGGGGTAGATGTCTGGGGGTAGTTGCCCGGGGATAGATGTCCGGGGGGTACTTGACTTGGGGTAGATGTCCGGGGGGGTATTGTCCGGGGTAGATGTCCAGGGGTAGTTAGCTGGGGGGGGGGGGGGGTTATCATTCTAGGGGGTAGTTAGCTGAGGGTAGTTGGCAGGGGGGTAGGTGTCCTAGATTCTCGATTAGAGATATGTCTGACATTTCTTTCCTTTGAAATAACCGGGTCTGGAGGAAAGACTGCGCTCTATACCCATGTTATTCCACAGGAATGAGATGGTGAGGTCTTAGTTTGAAGATTTTTTTTTTTTTTAATAACCGAGTCTGAAGTAAAGACTACGTTCTAATACCATGCTTTATTACCGGGTCTTAATTTGGAAGATGGAGGGGTCTTAGTTTAAAAGGTTTTTTTGTTGTTTTGTTTTATTTTTTTGTTTTGTTTTGTTTTTTTTTAACTTTTGAAAAACCGGGTCTGGAGGAAAGACTACGCTCAATACTTATGTTCTTCCACAGGAATAAGATGATGGGGTCTTAGTTTTGAAGATTTTTTAATTTTTTTGAAAAAAACCGGGTCTGGAGCAAAGACTGCGCGCTATACCCATACTTTATTACAGGGTTTTAGTTTTAAAGTCGACAAAATATCCCTTCAAATTTATTACATTTGTGGGTAAAGTCATTATTACATTTGTGGGTGATTCAAAATATCACTTCAAATTTATTACATTTGTGGGTAAAGTGGTTATTACATTTGTGGGTGAAATTATTACATTTGTGGGTAAAGTGTTATTACATTTGTGGGTGTTGTTACATTTGTGGGTAAAGTGTTATTACATTTGTGGGCGTTATTACATTTGTGGGAGTTATTACATTTGTGGGTGTAACACCCCCCCCCCCCCCACTGAAAAAGGTCTATCGACGCCCCTGCATGGAGTCTCAACATAGTTCCATCCCATAGAGATTGTATGTGAGAGGGAACTATCAGCCAGTTCGTAGATACAATCTGCGCATTGGCAGATGAAGTTCATTTGTTCTCAGAATATTATAACCCATCAAGACGAATACTGTATTCGTGCTCATGAAAGTTATGCATATAATTATTAATTTATTCACCGAAAGCACACTCTCTGATAAGTGTAAATATTCTTTTCAGGGGCAAACAAAGGGCATTCGTGAAGCACCTCCATCGTATCCGGACACCTACCCCTTGACGTCCATCCCCGGATAACCACCCCAGTCAAATACCCTCTAGGACAACTATCCCCTAGGGTAACCACCCT